>JAZGTK010016392.1:0-12755 GCA_036877625.1 Ambastaia sidthimunki
CTTCCTTAAGATTGAGGTGCAGTTGAAGTTTTCAGTTGTAATCTAGGGGGTTAGCATAAGATCATCATATTTGTAGTGCACCATGCATTAAACGCTAACCCCTTAACTGTAAACTGCATATCTGTAAACGTTTACTTAATCAAGGTGAGATGTATGTTAGAGAAACCTCTAAGAACAAGATTTATTCCTAAAGGAAACTCTTCAATCCTATCATAACAAAACATTAAACAGTAACAAACTCCTGTAGGGGCCTTTGCTGTTTTTTTAAAAGCGGATTCTTTAAATTAATTTGTAAGAGGAAGCACATATGGTGAAGGTTTGTGTTACTTTTTTCTTACACTCATTCATACAAACAAGGCTGCATATGCATAACACAAATATCCCACAAACACTAAATATAATGTGTTATTCTGCCATGATGAAGGGATTTCATTGCTAGGTCTTTTAACGTTATGACACAGTCTTCCACTAGGTGGCGATGAACAACCTATAGCTCTACATGTATGTTTAACTGTAACAAAAGATTCAGGATTCCACACATCACAGAAAAGATTTCTTGATGTATGTATCTACCAAAAGAGTGTATTTATTTACATTTATGTTTTATGGCAGATGCTGTAAACCAGGGTAATTTGCTTGTATTCAAAGTATACTTTTGTTTTTTTATCAACAGTATGTGTGTTCCCCAGGAATTTAACTCATGACCTTGGTGTTGCAAGCACCATGCTCAGTTGACCAATTGTGGTGTTTATTTATTTATTCAATCAATCAAATATTTACTGTTACTTTGACCCCTGGTAGTTCCACTACCTGACAAGAACATATACTGTACATGCACTGTGTTTCTTTAATAGCCATTTCAGTAAAAGAAACTCTTTTTTTTAATGTAAATATTCATGTAAATGTGGCAGAAAAAAGTGGCAGAATTATTAAACACAGGAAACTGGGCTGCAACGTGTGCAAGAATATGGACCCTCATTTGAAAAAATAGAAGTGAATTTTAGATGTTTCTGACACATCTATAATCTCTAAACAGTTTTACCTACAGTATGTCCCAGACCTGATAACTATGATTAAGTGATTACATATTCTCAGAGATTTTACAAAACTATTCTGCATGTGTGTGTATGTGCCTTCATGTGGAGTTAGTTTCATGCTGGTGAAAAGACCAGCCAGTTCCACCACAGGCACTATCACATCATGCGCGGCCAGAGGACGACACCACAGTCTGAATAAATGATCTAAATGTTTGTCTTTTTTATTTCTCATTGTTTTGCCACAGCAGCCCTGCAGCCGTGACATGGGGATTTTCAGCCCCCTCAGCGTGTGTAAAAGAGCCAGGGTGCATTGTGGGAAATGAGGCAGACAGCCAGTAAATAACAGTTGCCATGATCCCCCTGAGCTACTGCAGAAGTGCCACCCAAACCCTAAACCATCAGCCCGGCGGAAACAGCCAGCTCGCCTCCACAATTTGTGCACTTAACACTTCGTTTGGCACATGACAGGTGCTTATTTTCCTGCACTGAGGGCTTGTGCTGTTCTGGTGTTCATTTGAATACAGCTGTTGCTCTGACTAAAGTGATCTTTAATCTGACCACCTTAACCTGACCAATGTTAATCGAGCCACCTTAACCTTGCCCACCTTAACCAGACCACTTTAACCTGACCACTTTAACCTGACCACCGTTAATCAGGACACCTTAACCTAAACTCTTCCGACTTTATAATGAAGACTGCTTAAGTGTTTTAATAGTTTACTATTAAATGTTAATTAGTTACCAGTTCAGGAAAAGAGTTCTGCTATTATCATTATTGTCATTTTTACAATGTTCAGCTCAAACATCCTAGAGAGGCAAAGTAGATGAGTGTACATTTACTGTAACGTACCTGACGTGTGG
This sequence comes from Ambastaia sidthimunki, assembly GCA_036877625.1. NCBI lineage: Eukaryota > Metazoa > Chordata > Actinopteri > Cypriniformes > Botiidae > Ambastaia > Ambastaia sidthimunki. The sequence goes on from JAZGTK010016392.1 coordinate 1,899, forward strand.
GTTAGAATCTTGCCCTGTCAGTTGATAGAGTTTTAGATTTTACATATAGAACAGCTTCCCTGTTAACCCTTTGCATGAACTAACTGCCCTCAGGATGTTTTTTGTAATAGCAAGCTTATCCAGGGTTATCTTATTTACCTCTGAACAGGAGCTCTCTTTAAACAAAACTAAATTTACATTTAATTTAATTACATCTCAGCATACAGTATGAACTGTTATAAATCACAGTAAAAGTTCATGAGCTATTATCACCTGTACAATATTTTCACGTTTGAAACAGGACACCAAGTGTATAAAACTAATATTAACAGAAATATGGGTGGAAATATGGATTTTTTTGGTGATATTTGGTACTGGAACATTTTCTTAATGAATAATTAAACGTTTTAGCACAAGTTTGTCTTAGCTTTGCAGCGTTCCTGAATTGCGATCACGCTCACATAGTTCTTACCGCTCTCGTTCAAAGTTACAGTCCTAGCTGTCATTTCTGTCTCCCATTGCTGCGGTTGACAATTCAAAAACATAAACGGGATCACACGTCTCTATGTCCTTGTCAATCACAGGGACGGTGTTCTTGTCTCCGGGCCACAGGCGGGACTTGAGGGAAGCAATGTCACATGCCATTACCGTTACAAAACAGAGCAAAAAGCATCTTTTTAACATAACAAAAAAGCGGGCGATGCATTATTAAACGGGTAGATCAGGCACAATTTGAGTAAAGATGTTGAATGTTGAGCCACGGGCTTCAGCAGCGACCGCTCAGCATGAATAAATTATGATCACAAGATCAGCGGCGTTCCACACAAGCTGGTGTGTGATGGACATGCAAGAGTCCAGCTGTATTGACACACTTTCACACAGTCCATGTGGTCTCACATTCCCTCACCTGACTGGCATTCATTGGAATAGATGTAGTTTGGGTAAAAAGATCAGCAGCAAGTCTGCGTCTGTATTTGTGCTGTTTTCTCTAAGGGGATGGCTGTCTGATTAGTGTGTTTGGTACACACACACTCTCTCGCTCTGACCTTGGGAAGTTCTAACCCTGTCCTTGAATCAGACACTGCAGGAGAAAACAACAGGCAATATTCTCTGGTGTTTTTTGTTTTATTCTGTGTGTGGGTGTGTATGTGTGTGAGAGAGAGAGAGAGAGAGAGAGAGAGAGAGAGGATATATTTTAACTGCAATTTAACTAATGAAATAGTAATAAATGAAATTTTTCTTATATTGTTGTATTGGTATAATGGTGTATTGTTTTTGACATTGGTGTAGCAATATTTCTGCTTTGGCCACCAACTTTGCACATTTTATCTCTTATCATTTGACTCGTTTTAACCTTTTGAATATTAAATATCATTTTTACATTTTTAGTGAATATAATGTATATCCATATTGGATATATCCATATTGACCATATTTCAAACAACTTTAAACTGATTTTCTGTGTTTTCTAGTTAATTTTTTTGTAAGCCTATTTACTTGACATCTCTGAGAGATTGAATGAAATTATTTAAACAGCAGAGGAATGTTTTTCACTTCTTTCTTAAATTTAAATCTCATAAATTGTAAAATGACAAATGTTTTGCTTGGTTCTTAATATCTAATGGCAAGAAGTACATTTTTGATTTACTAACTTACATTTATATTTTTGAGTTACTAATAAATGCAAATGATTACAGAAGAGCAGATCTAGAACCGCCATGCTTTACACGTGTGAATTTATAGCTCATAGTCAACAAAATGATTTAAAGATAGATCACTCTTGAGAGATCACAGTGTGCCGGGCATTTTCAAAGGTTCTGTATTAGATGTTTTGAAGCTCATTGTGTTGTATACACATCTTTGCTCACACCTTTTGTTCCCATTGGAAAAAATGTAAAAAAAATAAGTCTAGGGTTTTAGCTCTAAAAGCTCATGCCAATAACTGTGTTTCCATAGCGATCCAAGAACATGCTGCCTGGAACACGACATGAAGACACTGCAGTCTAAACGACTTCTGAACTTTGACATTCTGCTAGATGATATAGATCAATAGGACCTGTTAAAGTTGTTCAAGCTGAATGGAAGTTTGTAAAAAGAATAACTGTGATCCTTTATCCAGTAAACAGAGGCGTGATGTGAGTGTCAAATGCATGAATAGAGGCTCCGTTTCAGAGTGACTTTAAAATGTGTTTTTCCCTCAATCCCTCCATCATGATCTTTTCTTTTCTTTCTGAACTTGTGTGACTTTATATTTGTGTCTTCTGAGCTGAATTGATGCGGTGCTGGAAACATACTGTTCAAATGTGTGTGGAGCTTCCTGACGGTGAGTTTACAAAAACACAAAGGTCAGAGGTCACAGACTTGTGTTTTTAGTAGAGCTGAGATTGAGGAGAGGCCATGGGGATGTAAGAACACACACACTGATCAGTCACAGCACATTCTTAACAAAAGCAAAAAATATCCACTATACTAAATTGCTGCATTTTTACAGACGATCTTCACTCAGTCTAATAATTAAGGAGAAGAACACACAACACTCTGTTCATCTAAAGCATTTTTCTAAGAGCATGTAAATAAATGTGTAAATGAATGAATAATTCACTACTTTTCAAATATTAATTTAATCATGATTACAAATGATCATTTCTTTACAATTTTAAAATATTATAAATATCCACAACAGATATTTATACTTTAAATTAGTTTATATAAACTAATTTAAAGTTGCTTTGGATAAGTGTCTGCCAAATGTAAATATGCTGTTTAAAAATATTTTCCACCCATGTTACTATTAAATAAGCAGCATATTGCAATTGTATAGTGTATTTTATATATTTATATATACTTGTCATAAATTAGAAAATATATATTTTCTAATTCTGGACAGCAGACCTTAATAAAAACAGATGTGGCTCTACTAAAGCAGTGTATGTTGTTGTGTGTGCATGTGTGTGTTTATTATCCTTGATCCACATGGTGCGTCTATCAGTGCGAGTATGATGGGTTCTGACAGGTCCTGGTGGGCTTCACTGGGCCCAGCAGTGGGTCTGATTGATATGGTAAAAATTATATAAAAAACAATGTCTGCTGTGCTGGTTTACATTTGCTGGACAATCAAGATTGCAAAATATTTTTATGAACCCTTATGTCTGTCTGTCTATCCAGACCTTTGTTCAGTGATTTGTTTAGTCAGCAGTAATCAACACAAATATGTGTGGCATGTTTAATTACATTAATACACAGCCAATCAGTTGTGGAATCTGTTTTTGTATGACACAATTCCTGAATGAAACAGCACACTCTCTGATGTGTCCTTGTTTGAAATATCAGCGAGGATCAAATGTGTTTCGCTGAATTTATGGCATATACAATGTTGTGTCTAATGGCACACTTTCATTCAATCACAAACGTTAATGTGAGTCTGCAGTGTGCTAATATAATCTCATCTGCTGGCATATGTGTCACATTTCAGCATGTCTGATACTAATGTAATATTCTTTCAGTATGTCATCCATCCACTCACCCGCTTAGCAGTTAGACGTAATACTTTCATACTGTCAGGGGCTCCAAACCAATAAAAAAACTTAAATTATTTAGGAAAGAAAGGTGCTCATATAAACAAGGATTATTTTAAATAGTCGTAGTATTCCTCTAATCCTTTATACTGAGAACTCTTGATGCAATGGCTAATGGAGCGCCAACGTGAAACTTTTTGAGTCCACCACCCCCACCGGCTCTTACTGTGTCCAGGCAGAACCCCCCGCACCCCACCGTGCTGCTGGGCCGTAATGGATTTTTATCAACCTAAAGTATCAGTGCTGATTTGAGGAGTCCCACTGCTGCTATACAATTCCTTTTGAAATGCCTTTCTCTGCTAGACTCATCGCACTAGCCTGGGGCAACGGCCTTCAGAGATCACAATGTTATTAATATAAACATGTCAAAACGCATGCTGAAATTCAAAACAGGGGTGCCAAAATGTCAAGGTGTCAAGCTGCTGAAAAATAAATCATGCTTTAATATTCTAAATCATGTGAAAATGGCCTTACTGCAAATGGCTATTACAATGCAGATCTTTTGAAATAAAGTCATCTTGCATACATTAAAGGTGGGCTAGGCAAAAAAGACCCATGATGACATTCATGATCAATGCCAATATAGTACAATATTGATCTCTCCAATCTTCTCATATAAAAAAAATCACCAAAACATTGTAAACCACTTGCCTTGCAAAAGCTTCATGTTGTTAAGTTCACTTTTAAATGCAAAGCGAAATTCACCTGACAGCTCAGTGGACAGTAAGGTACCTGATGTGGGCTTGGAGTTGCTGTTGATTAGAGTTTAATGGCTGGTATGAGTTTGGTTTGAGTGTAAGTTTGGGTGTAAGATCATTGTTACAGGTTGTATTGGGGGTTTGAGTTAGTGGTGGGATTGAGTTGGGCTAAACTGAATGTTCACTGTGCACGGAATTCGTGAGAAATATCATGAACAGGATTCATGTGCTTGTCATGCCAAATAAAGGTTAACATGTGGTTTTGGAATATAGTACATCTGTGACAAAGAGAGGAGAGCAGGCAAACACTCACCTGATGTGATTTGTCACCTCTTCTGCCCTACTGATCGCGCACGGCTGTTTGGATCTGCTCCAGGCATCTACACGTCACTCTACATCTGTTCCAATACAGAACGGGCTGCTTCACAGTGACACCCACACACGCATGAGCACAGGCACACACACACACACACACACACACACACACAAAATCCTACTGTAACAATTTCCAGCACAAATTTCTTTTGGATTTTGTAATTTTCTAGTGTGTAATTATTGAAAGTACAGCTTTATCTGACAAATAAAAAAAGACACTCTTAGTCAGATTCTTCTATATGAATATCTTAATAATAATAATAATAATGATAATAATTTGTAATTATATAGGAAATATATGTCTAAGGGCTTAACAGGTCAAAATTTAAAGTCAAAAACATTAAGAATAATAGTTACAAGAAAACAAGTATACAATTTATTAACAATGCAATACAAGACAAATAATACAATGACAAAAGACATTTCAAATATATTAGTCAAAAGCTAAATAAGACATGTCTTCAAATGCCTAAAAATATGCAAAATAGGAATTCTTGTGTAATGTTAAATGACAGCCTAAAAGGTTTTGGGACATAATGGCAGATTCAGATTACTGTCATGAAATCAAATCCATGGATGACAGTTGCAATGTGTCCAAATACGTTTGTTGCCTCAATTTTTACATTTTTAGCTTCGCAACATTAAATGTTACAATTTAGCTGCATCATACAGTATTTACACATAGAAATTGTGTCAAATGTTGCATGTGTTTAAAAAATATATGTTCTACTATATTTTCTACAATGTTTTGTTTCTATGTTTACAAATATTTAAAAATGTTGTTTTTTTATTTAAGCTTTTAATTTAAAGTGTGTGGCTCACTTGCCACATCTGGTAAGCATCTTAAGATTGGAAATTGATTGAAGCTTTTCTCTAGGTTCCACAGTAAGAGTTTAAGTCTGGAGAGTTGGAATTATTCCTCCAATCACGTTAAAGCTTGACTCCATCATCTGAAATTTTGAAATTATACCCTGGCGCATTGATGCACTTCAAAAGTGGAATCAAAATACTTTGACACAAAACATATATATTTCAAGAAAATATATTTGATTCTAGTGCCTTTAGCATTCATGTAAACAACACAGATATGACTGGAGATGCATGTCTGTGCTCTTTGATCTGCGTGTACACTCTTTGATCTGACTATGAGAGTGAAAAATGTATTTTCCAGAGGGGCTGAAGCCCAGCACTGCGGTGACCACACTAAAGCAGGAAAGACCATCTTAAATGCGCCTGTAAACCTGTAAACCGATGCTGTAAAATGAAGGAAACGTGCAGAACCGTCAATTACACCGTGAACTGGAGGCCTTGAAGGCTATAAACATTGCTGAAGTGTCTCTGTCCTGTTCTAACAAGGTTTTTGGTCTTGATTCCACCGAAGTACAAATGGTACAATCATTAACAGTCTAACAGTCTGGATGATTCAAACCTGGAAGTACCACGGTAAAGATCATGTCACTGCTGCAGAGAGGCTCACAGCTGACATGGAGATTTTACTTGCACTTGTTGTTGCGAATTGTCCACTCAGACCTCTCAGCTTCACTCAGAGCATGTCCTCTGACACAAAGCCTTGTGGGTAGTGAGATGTTATTGGTGGCCACTGGTTTGCCTTCACATTGTAATCTGCCACTGTAGATTCTAGGAGATCGCAGTTCTCCAACATCCAGCCTTAGGGGTAACATGCTAATACAAATGCACGCTGAACTCCCCCAACACTTTCAAAAGTCCAAAACTACTCACAAAGCAGTTGTAGATTCTCAGTTGTAGGTTGAGCCAAATATGCAGATATGATGCATTATTGCATATGTGGACTCTCCCTGATAATTATAATTGCAAATATAATTAAATATAATTATAATTGCAGATTAAATTATATGTTGACTTGAAAAGTCACTTTTCTGGTGCAGCATCAGTTGTGACAGTGATGTCCAGTAAAGAGATGTGTATTGTTGAGCAAGTATCACGGGGTCAGGTTTCACATTGTCTTTGCTTCACTGTATTGATTTTGTCTTTTAAAAAGTCAATTTTAAAAAAGACATTACGTGATTTGACACCTCACTCGGTCCAGACACGAGCAGACAGAGGTGCGGTTCCCACACTGCTAATAGTTATTTAGAGAGAAATCCTTTACAGAAAATGCTTTGAGAAACACAGTCACCTCAAGGAATGCTGAAATGTGCCCAGGGAATATCAGGAAAGCATTGCTTGGACAATAAAATGTGAGGATGGAGGAATAATTTTAATTTTGAACCCTCAGGTCTCAGAGATAGAAAGGAAGAAAGTAAAACAAAAAGAAAGGAAGAAAGAATAAGAAGGAAAGAAAGCCATTACCTCTTATTTGAATTTAAAAATTGACTTTCTATTCTTTATAGGTTTAAACTGCACCTAAAGAGTTCTAATCTGGGCTGATTTTATATTAGACTCCAGTATTAGTTAGTATTAGTATTAGACTTAATAAGTTCATATCACTTTTGTTGACAAATTAAAAAACCCTTTTATTTTTTATCTGAAATCACATCATAATTTTACCATGACTGGATAAAGAGAATGTTTCTCAACAATTTTTAATAACAAGGTTTTAATCAACACAGAACAAAGATTTGACATTTATAATACTGCAATCTGTATCATGTAAAGTCCAGTAACAGTCTCACAGATGTAAATTTTTTTCACATTTCAAACAAAATACCAACTTTTGCTTTCAAGGATTCTGTTCAGTTCAGCACAGCCCACACAATCAATAATTCATCTGTTTATTTTTTATGATTTCAGAAAGTAGAAACTTGGGCCTATTCAAGCAGAAACACTGTTTGTTGTCCATATAGATTCATTAGTAATACAGAAAATTCATAAGAGACATAAACTCTGATTTTAACTTTGTTTTTAAAAGAAATCAGAATCTCAAACTACAATGAAATGATTGTGAAGCTTAAAGATGACCTTCATGAAACTGAAACAGTGAGAGGTGCAGCAGTAAGGGGTGTATGTGGCCGCAGTCATGTGATTGAAGGCTGGCTGATCTGCTGTGATATAGTACATATGACAAGCTGGTCAGGGTGCATCCCTCATAAGAGCAATGAAGAAACATTGAGGCAACAAACGGCAGCTGTTTGCTCACCAGTCAGGTGGAATGAGCCGATTGAACTGAGACTCTGAACTGAAGCATTTGAGCAGAAGCTCTGAATATCTGCATGCCTCCAATTACTGCCTGTCCAGCCAGCAGCCTGTAGTACACCCGCGCACACACACACACACACATTCCTAAGATTAATGCTCTCTTTCTTTTGATTAAGCTTTATGTATGTGACAATTAAAAATGAAAGAAAAAAATTATTAAAAAAGTTCTTAGAAGTTTAATCTTTGTATTCCTACTGCTTTCATCCACATAAGAAAAAAATCTTTATTATTGAACTAATGCATCTTTTGTATATTTTAGTAAAATGCACATAACAGCAAAATGACCTAATCATATTTTGTTTCTAACATTTTTCAGTTATAAAACGTATTTTAAGCAAATACAGTGTCCTCCATAAGTATTGGGAGAGTAAAGAAAAAAATTTTCTGGAATCAAGCAAGCTTTTATGATTAAAAGATTAATATGAGGCAAGTCTACACTGTATTATTTATTAATATTAATAATTATTTGTACATTTACAATTATTTATTTAGCAAACACCTGCATCCAAAGCGACTTACAAAGAGAAAGAACATTAAACATTTTATCCTAAGAACTAACAAGCCTAGTAATTATTTTTCATGTATGTTAAAAGGTGTTTTGCGTTACTCAACTTACAAAGTGTATTTTCCTAACAATATTGAAATATGTGATAAAAAAAAGCAGATCACTTTATATATCTTGTGTACTGGTTTCTTTAGAAAAACAAAAATCCAGCTTTTCATTTTTAGCTTTTATTGCAATTATATATTTTTTTCAATTGCCCACAAGTTAAACCCCTTAGACATATTTATTTAAAGCTCAATAATGACAAAAAAAATTCAAATTTTTAATTTAATTTTTAAATTTCACTGTTTTTAGATGTAGATATACAAACTTTTTAAACCTCAGAACATGATGCTGTCAACAGTAACATAAATTTAAATTCAATTTCTTTTTTTTTTTTTTACAACATTTTTACATTTTAAACATTCTGCAGAGGAAAACACAACATCAAGTTGTTTCCCAGACATTTGTGTTTCAGGAGTCATGTCCTTTCAGATTGTTTGCAGTCATTTTTAAAGTTATTGTTGTTATCCAGTATTGGTCATTGCTTGTAATTGTTTCTGTCCATTTTCAAATTGCAGGCCTATAATACATCAGTACCAGACCAGAATAAACATATTGACATTGAAACCCTGCAAGAGAACAGAGAGAATTATTAATGATGAACAACCTGCAGTGACTTCATTTCATGTACAACTAAGCTTGTTAACAACATTCATAATAAAGTACATTGAGCTAGTATCGCAGTGAAGTTGACTTGTTTTTCATGGGCAGTTTGACTCAGAGAGGGAGGGAAACTCAGATGGCTGGGGGATGGTGGATGGAGGATTGGGGTTATAAAGCACATCTGGCTGAAAATGTGGGTGTTTCTTAGGGCAGCTTCTCTTCCTGTACCAGCCAGAGCCGTCGCATGGCTGATTTACACTCTTCTAATGTCACGGAACAAAAACATGGAAACTGTCCCATAAACACAGAATTCCTCATAAGTTAAGAGATTATGATTCAGTGTGTGGGGGGAGATCCTCCTTTTCTGAGACCGTCAGTGCACTTATGACTACACAAACACTTTTTTGTTGAATACATTTGTTAACTTTAAAGTTCAGATGAAATATTTTCTTTTAAAGTCATTTTATGCACTGTGTTATTCGGATGGTATTTACCAGTAAACATTTTGTGAAATGGTCCAGCTGATTTGGTAAAGAGGGCCATCACTAACCATAAAATAATCCTAATTAATAAAACACAGGAGAGGGGAGAAAGGGAGGTGTGATCTGAAGTCCTGTAATTGTATGTTTAATTTGATCATATTTAGTTAAAGATAAATGACATCACCAATTAGACTGTGATTATGATATGACAGAAAAATAGTTATGGGTAATAACTCAGGTTAACTTCAGTTATATGTTTTAAAGGGAGAATGATGCTCTCTGAATGTGTGAAATATAATGCTAACTCTAGATTAGCAATTTTATCGCAGCATTACACCAGAGTCTATTGATTTTCCTTCAGCTGTTCTGACAAAAGACAGAGCTTTTTTCCTCTGCATGTCATTTTTACCTTTTACATTTTTACACCTTCTCTTGTTGCTGACAAGAAACAATAAATGCTGGAACATTTTTATCAGTTAGAAGAATGACATTGTTAACTGACACAACAGACCCAGTCACATTAACTTCATAACTTCATCTTGATAGTTTAGAATCATATTTATATTTCTGTTGGTGAAGGGCCAGTGTGCTTGTATAAATGGTGTAGGTGTGATGGTGAGTGGGAAGCAGCACTCGTTCACAGCCCACATCAAACCAGCCAGTTGTCATCATATAAAGCTTGTTTCTTTAGAGTTGATTAGAGACTTATTTTTATTAAGGTGAAACGTCACCTTGTACAGGAATTAAAGATGTTTGATCCTTGAACTTGTGAATGTGAAGCCTATCTTCGGCTAAAAAGTGTCAGCCAAAAAGCAAAAAAAAAAAAACAGCAAGTATCCATGAAGAGTAAGTAGTAGACTGTTATAAAGTATGAAGCATTGACCAGACCACACTTGATACATTTTTATTTAAGAATTGTTTACTATTAGTAGATAATATTTGTCATTGACTATGATGCCTGAAAAAATGATTATGTGATTATATTACATACACACACATCTGACAAAGACATTTAACAAGCTAATTTACTGTTTAAAAAGATTTGTAAGAATGATGGCCAGTCATAACTGTTAGCAAGCTGAAACATCTCTCATGCACAGTAAAGTGGATGAGCCTGACCCGGGAAATCCTCAGGGTGGGACATTTGTAAAACCCTATCAGAGTAAATGGCTTTTGTGTTTGAGGCTGCTGGTAGAAGTTGCTGTAGCTGTGTCATAGCTGTGGCCATGTTCGGGCAGGTGTGTCTTTGGCTCAGACACGTATCACAGCTAAACAATCAACTCATTGTGTAAGATCAACATTCCAGCAGCCACATGAGTGACTGCGCTTCATGTCCATCTGTGAGGCACCAGTGACTGCAG
>JAZGTK010016393.1:0-12755 GCA_036877625.1 Ambastaia sidthimunki
AAAAAACTATAATGTAAATGATAACAATGCGGTTTTGCACAAACATTTGTAACTGTATATAACACTCACCTCCTCGAGAAACTTCGTGACGTCGTACACTTTATTATGAATGATAATCCATGTGCTTTTAAAAGAGTTCCGTTCCTCTACCTCTGACAAACGATAATATTTAACACCCTTTTCGTCTGTCCCGTTATCCGCCATTGGGTAATGTAAATGTACGTTATTTGTACGTAAAGTCGCAAATAAACTCTCAAAAGTGTCTCAGCAAATCGAACAAAGTCACGTACTTCGTTACTAACAACTGTATTGCCCAACACGCCGAGCCACGCCCATTCCGCTTTTAAAGAAGTCTGATTTGCTAGACGTGTGTTTCGTTTTGCCTAGCGTGTCTGTTGTGATTGGCTCGTGGTCTGTCAGTTAAATCATATGGCCATATATAATGTAGGTGTGCCAAAGGCCACAACGTGCTCAAGTTCATGCGAGTACAAGTTTTTTTATGGGACACAGTGTTTTGGTCATAGCATTGTTGACTCACCTGTTTTGCGGCATTTTGGGGGTATCACTGTTGTAATGACCGTGAGTATGTCACCATTTTTAGCACAGTCGACCATGTGGTTGCCGTGATCTAACCAATATGAATAATGTAATGTTAATAATCATATGATATAAACTGTTGATATAAACACGGTTGTTGCATTTGTTAACAATATTTGGCATAAAATGACGCATGCACGTACATTAAAAGTAATGTAAATTTTCCTTGCCATTGCCCATAGAATAGCTAAAGGCAAATTCAAACCTGCTTGGTCCTGTTGACAAAATGTAGTTTTAGTAGTAAAACAGCTGTAGTTTTTATCATTTTTGCTCATTATTTCAATATTTTAGCTCCCTTAGGTTCTGGGTATCATATATATATATATATATATATATATGCACATGGTTATGTTATGTAACATGGTTACATTTAAAAAATGGCTTAAATTAATTTTATTAAAAAAAGGCAAAATACTTATTTAAATTAACTTCCATGTCATTCTGTGTTCCCGTGCGTTTTCTTTCCTTTGTTTTTTTATGATATTTGCATCACCTTGTATGCAGCTGTCTGTGAGTGTGTGATGTTGCATGTGTGTGACTTCAGATCTGTAGGTGTGTGTGTCAGTACAACTCGTGCCATGGCATGTCCCTGGCAAAGCAAAATATTTGGGGCACATTTCATACACTCCATCATCTCTTTTCCTGTCCTGAACTGAGGTCAGTTAAATCAGCATTTTACACAGGAAGTGTCAATCGCGGCTAATAAGATGCCCGGTGTTGCCCCTTCAGTAGTGCCCATGATTTGAATCTGATGCACATTTTTCAAGTTTTACAAATGTTGTGAATGTGTTGTCAGACTTCAATGGGAACACTAGTGAATAATTTACAATGTTGTGCTTATGTAACCTTTATACATTTTGTACTTGCCAAAAAGGCAACATACCTTTGTAGTGATGCAACTCAACAGAATGAGTAATAAATGAAAATCTGTGTCCTTTTATTTACAAGTCCTTCATCATCAGCTCTGTTTCTTATTTGAGGCTGCATGAACGTGGCGTTTTTATTACCTATTAATTGTCTTTCTCTCTGTTCTATTTTGTTGAGACATTTAAAAAGTAGTTCCTTCAGAAAGGCTTTACCTTTTGCTTGTATATACAGACAAATCTTTCAGATATTTGTGTTGCTGACCTTAAACACAAAACTGTTTGGGTGGCCAAATAAGGACTGCACCAGTCCGAATTTACTTAGGTTATATATATATACATACATACATACTGCATATAAGTCTATGGATGATCTATTTTTGATTAAGCTATATTTGTATCTCTCTAATGATTTGTGACTGTGATACCTTGAACATTTTTCTATTGCAGGAATAAGTATTGCATGTAGTTTAATACATTGGACTAAAGGTTCCCACCATCTTCTTGCTGAGATAGTATATCACCTTGGCTCAAGGGATATGCCAGCAAATCCAGATTTAGTTCAATCTCAGTTTTATTAGGCAGTGTCTGTTAATTGTGGAGCTCAACAGTGATATTATGAATTATCAGTGTGATAGTTTATCATATAATGTTACTAAATCAAGTATATTATAATTAAATGGAAAGCATGTAACAAGCATGCACATGTATGTGTGATGCCTTTAATCAACAGTCAATTAACAGGTCAGCCACCATTATGCTTTGGGTTTAGTGGATATGAAAGGCAGTATGTGCCCTTGCGTTGGAGGCTGTTCCTTGAACACACTTTTATACTGTGTTTATGGCTGTCAGAAGTCTTTGGAGGAGCTTTTAAAGCTGGGCAGAAAAAATCTATAAAACCAGTTTTAGATAAAACCTTACCAGTTTGTGACATTCCCCATCAAATGTTTTGTAAGAATTACATGGTAATCTCCCACCATGCAACTTGTATCTTAGATGTATGTTTTTCAGGACAGGACTCTCACTCACTCTGGTAAACTCAGTGCAGTTGGTAGGTGGGAGTTGTCTATGTACTTTGGCACAGCACTGACATTTCTGTTCCCATTGTTAGACAGTCATTTACCCTGACTGCCACATGGGAGTGACTAAGATGATTGAGCACCAAAAAATATATATATTTCTAATGCTGAAAACATCATCTTATAGTGATATTATGCTCCCCCCAAATTGTGGTAGCCCATTTGTTGACTTACTTTTAACCATTCAGCTAATTTGTACTCCTTTCCCTTTTTGCTTAAGTCATGCTTTAGGCCACAGTTCATTGTGTTGCACTGTATCATAAAACCTAAATGTCTTTTTTACTTACTGATGATAACACACGTTGGTGCTTCCTCTCTGTTTGTCTTATTCACACCCACACACTCTTTAATATTTACTCACTTTTATGTCCCCTGAGTATTAATTTTTGTATATTCACTCACAGTTCTAGAGTTGAGCATTACTAAGACTCGGCTGTGTGTTAGTGTGGAGGCCAACATAACCCTCCAGCTATGATAGGGAGTCGGACACCAGCCTAGTCTCTCTTAACCTATGAATCACTTTACTGCCATTATAATGTGTTATACATTTGGCACAATTCATGCCCTTTGCCTGAGTCCATTATCTGCCTTAACTTGAGTGTGAAAATAGCAAATTTCAGTGTTTAAATACTGTCTCCTATTCCAGCCTAATATGCAGAGTCAACTATAAACAAACTAGTAGTTTGATTTCCCAGAAAAAAAAGTATAAACAATATGACTCCATTTATATCAAAACATTGCTCCGTTTGTATAAGCATCTAACCCAATGCAATATTGGCTCAGCCATCAGGTTAACTTGAGGGTGGGAATGTTCTGAAAACCTACTTGAAAACAGTCATTTATTTTTTTGGCAAATTCAATGCCAGTGGCACAGAATTTACATTTCTTCTCATGTCTGTTATTCTTTCCACCTGTTGTTCTGTCTATTAATAATAGTGACCAATTTTTGACCTGTGGTATGTATAGTAAGACATAATATGGCTGAAGCATTGTTGAATCTTCTGCCAGGTAAAGAATTTGGATTCCCTTACTCCAGTGGTTGAAAACCTCCTCTTCCATGTCTTCCAAGGTGTGTGAGCCTGTGCAGTCAGAAATAAGTAAACTATAAATAAAGATAATTCTTTACAGAGACAAAAACAGAAATGCTGGGTCTCAAGTTGTTGAGAGGGCTGCACTGCGCTTCAGCAGCGTGTTTGTACCCTTACAATGTGACTTGTGTAAATTGACTGTCATCCAGATACTAGCCTGCTGAGACTGTGTAAGTGCTGCTCTACCACTGCACTGTACTTTATTAATGTGTTTTTGTGTGTGTGTACATTTAGTACTGTTTGTATTTGTGTTTGTGTTTAACACACTGATCCCCTTAGGTTTGGATTAGAGGTTAAAATCTAACCTTGACTCGCATGTGAGGCTTGGCTCTATCTTTCACATAGAGTTTGTCTGTATGTGCAGACATGAACGCTTGCCTGTTTATATTGTATATACACCATCTGTTCAAGCCTAAAATACATCCAAATATTTTGAAATGTGCTTTGCTTGCTTGCAAACATACAAAGACAAACATGAGAAAATCTGTCCATTAGAAGACGACTATAATAATGTTACTCTGTCCTGTATTGATGTTCCTGTTTTGACCCGGCTTTCTCTTTTCACTCTGTTTGTTTAATTCTCTCTCAACTTGGATTAGTATGGATATCAATGTCCCTCAGTAAGTAAAGAGGAAGTTATCTAATGCAGTATGTACTTTAAACTAGTAGGTGGCAAACTGTTTACAGATCCCTCAGTTAAATTGGTCTTGTCGCTCAGTTTCTGTTAAATGTCGTAAGTACTGCAAACTTCATAAAACATTTTCAAAAGCTTCAAAAGTTTTTTAAAGCTGTTTTTTTCTATGCATTGATGCTTCTGTGCTCTGTTTACAGTATTAAACTATAATTATAAAATAATTTCATAATAATTTTTGGTAATTTAATAAATGAAACAGGAATGGATATTTTTAATTAATTTTAATGCATGAGATTTTGTTGAAAAGCAGTTAAAATGTAATTCACACTGTAAGTTATGCAACTTTATAATGACACCTAGTGGACATTACGTAATCGCTAGGAAAAAAAATGCCTCTTGATCTGTTTTCAGCGTAATACGGCTTTTGCATCCTGTAGAGAATACACTGAAAACTGTCATCTTTTTCAAGAAAAAGAAAATAGTTCTGCAGTATAATTCTGCAATAAATAGTTTTAACAGAACTATGTTCATTGTGTAACATGACCTTTTAATATTTGACTTTATTATGTGTATTGTGTATATACAGCGTTCCTCACAGTATGTTCTTATCATTTCATTGTGGTTTCATTGCCAGAATTCTGGGAATTGAACTTCAGTCCCGAACATGTTTCTGGCATTATTAATGTTATGTAACCCTGTGTTCACGTTGACGCCACTTCTGTGCAGAAATTTGGTCTGATCAAAAAATAACAGATATAAATTAAAGACCGTAAACATGCTGTATGTTACATTTTTATTTTTAACATTTTATTTATTTTGAAAGTTGAGAGTTGTTCTCAGATACCCAACGTGCTTTATTTATACTCAGCCAGTCCAGTGGTTTTCCAGAGTTTGGCCTGCAGAGGGTGCTGAGAGCCTTCATATGAGATCTGCAGCAGAACTGGACAGTGTATGTGGTTTTCCACTGCAGATGGCCAATAAGCCTTGCTAATACAACAATGAAATTAGCAGACTAGCATTACATAGACATGCGTGTACCTAAACTAATACAGTCAAACCGACAGGGCAAGTGATCAGTTGCTCAGAGACTCCACCATAATATAAGAATCTATGAATTAATTGTGACATGAAGCATTAGATTCTATTGAAAACTAACTGCTGCACAAAGTTATACTGCCATTGGCTCATTGGTTCATTTGTTATGACAAAGCTTATGTGTAACACAGATGGCATTGGATGTTTTTTATGGGTTAAAACCATCAAGATGTGGTTTTGAATTCATGTTGCAAGTTAAAGGCAGTACATTTTGTTTTTTTGTTTTTTAGACCTGTCATTTATAAAGTTAGGTACACTCATTTCACGATCACCACAAACATTCAAGAATAATGACCTCTGGATAAATTGTGATATTTTGAAAGTGCTCTCTAAATGTAATTACAAACGTGAACTTACACTGAAGTTTGAGTGAATGACCTCATACACGAGAAGTGTGCATATGGCCAGTCGCCAAAGTGTTTGTACAGTCTTAAAAAACAATCCATCAGTTTGCAGGAATGATGCCATTTAAAACATATCTTGTGAGAGTCTCTAGCCAGAACAATACCTGACAATTCATTAGGTCATTTCTTCCATTCAGTTGTTGTTGGCACACTGAGGAGATCCTGACAGTTGGCTGGGGTTTAATTTGTGTTGGCCAGATCTGCATGTTGAATTTATTTCCCTTTGACAAATGCTGTGCAATATGATTTGAAACGCAATATATGTCAATCCCTGTGTTAGTACAGATGGAAATCTGTTTCTCAGGAAGCTTTCATTAATATCGTAAACCCTAATGATTGATAGTGATGATGACAATAACAGCATTAGACCGGCAGTGATTAACTGACTCTCTTTAATTCATGTTGGATGAAGAAAAAACGCCTGCATTGCACTACAGAACTAAATAGAGATTATCACTTAGTGAAGTTATCCTACCATGATGTAACAGTCTGCATATGGGTCATTCTGTTACCTGTGACCATCCATCTATTCTTTATAAAACACATCCTATCTAGGGTTATATCAGGAGTGCTGGAGCCTATCCCAGTATATCTTAGGCTGGAGGCAGGGAAATATCATGGACAGATGGCCAGTCCATCACAGTCCAGCAGACATTTTATCTTTATAATTTCAGAGCTCTTGAACTACAAATAGGTTTTACATTCTTGTAAAAGGTCTTGTGATTAACATTACAGTCTGAAATTGCAGAATATTAATAAGTGAATTAAATAAATCTGAAGAGAACATAAAGCTTTTTAGATATAAGATTTTTCCCCCCTCAGGTTTGTGAGAGTTTGTGTAGTGCATATGTCACATGTTCACATTTTACACAGGAACTTTCACAAACTTCACTTTCTTTAAGTTTTAGTACTCTGGAGCCTTGCCTATAAATTTGACAACAGAAAACACTAGAAATGCTGTACTAAACTGTCTACCCAGCAGCTGCATACAGCCCAACACTAGTCAGTTGAAATCGATTGGTAAAAACACTGAAAAGAAAAAGAGCCTCAGTTTGGAATTGTCTTGTAAAATTGCAAAAAGGCAGGACTTTCATCAACTTGACATTTCTGTTCTCTTCCTCACCTACAATTGTTCATTTTACACACAGACAGTTACAGTCTACATTTCCGAGACCAAAGCTTGTGCCAGTCTTTAAGAATAAATCACATGCCTGCTATATAAATGTGACTAAGACTGTTGCAAAAAAAACACCAGAGGGCACCAAAAAGAAAGAAGCTGATGACAGTTATAAGGCTTATCATCATCTACCTATCTGCAGTTTTTTTCCAAGCTTCAGTGCAACAGCTAGAGTCGCTAGTGTTTTTCCATAACAGACTTTTGCGCAGACACAAATGTGAGATCTCAAGTTAAAGAGAGTCACAAAACACCTTAGCTGCCTTGGCAACTGTTCATCACGGGGGTGTTAAACAACCAGTACAGAGCACAAAATTTTGCTAAATTATGCAGATGATGCAGTACAGTTGTTCCCCAAAATACTCTTTATGAACACACATAAGTCAGATGAACAGGGTGTTGCTGTGTAAACAAGTGTTAGTGCTGATGCAACTTCTCCCGTCATCCTGAGGGAGACACTTCTGAGTCAAAATCAAAGAGATTCAAACAGTGTGTGCAAGATGTGGACCAGAATGCAAAAAACAGGTATTTAAACATTTGTTTTTATTATCTTCCTATAAATTGTAATTTTTAATGTTAATGTACATTACTACTAATTACCAATAATTAATAGTATTTTTTGTTTGTTTTGTGAGAATTTCCATTTTTATTTTTATTATGTAACCAAATTTATAATCCCTCTACATCTATCATATATGATATCAAACCCAGTTTTATTAAACTTTATAACAATTTGCTAACAGTGTTTCAGCAGTGTGACTGTTCATTGGCACTCATTATTTAAATGAAATGCATTACAACATTACTGACATGTGTTCATGGTCTTAATAAAGGGTCTTTGAATAAGAATATGAACTAATATATTCATGATGGAGCCCACTAACAGGTGCAGCAATATAAAGACCTATATTAAATCTTCATTCATTTAATATTTAATGATAACCATAATTTATGGTTTTACGGGTGACCTTGGACAATAAAAACAAATTGTTACATGAACTTTGCTGTTGTAGGTTGTAACGTTCTCAGCAGAGTTTGTCTCAGGACACACCAATAAATAACTTACGTATTTGACATCAAATTGATTTATATGCATGTCCTCACAGAATATATCCTTTTCATAGAATTAAATCTACTCTTCTGGACATTAGCACAAAAACAAGGAAACAAAATCTGCTTTCTAGGACTATTAATTTGCTGTGATTTTAATTTTTAAAAAAGTTTTCGAGCTGTTAAGTTAAATAGGATATACTTTTGTCTGTTCTCAGCTCTCAAAGGTCAACTTAGTGACTGCAGGCATGGTTAAAGAGTTGAGGGGTCAGTGTGTGCTCAAAGAGAGAGAAGCTAGTGTCAAAGGTTATGCAAATTCTGAGTATAACATGAGGCAGAGGAAAAATGGATGCCTGAGTGTTGGGTTACCCACCTGAACACCACAAAGAGGAGAACACCAAGCATACTTACTAAGGTTTGAATTTTTGCAACTAAGTTCATGTTTGCTGTACTAATAAACACTTTTGACAGTTCAGTAATGAGACTGTCAAGTTGTTCCATGCTACAGCGGTCCATTCAAGCAGGACCAAAAACTTATTTGAGCTAAAATTTGTTATATTTAGTCGTTGCCTTGAAGAGAGATGTTTTTTAGCTTCTTGGTATTAAGTCAAATTCTGACTTTAAAGTTTTAACACATCAAAAGGCCTAGTGGAAAATATAATTGCTCTTTTTTTAATTGTCAGTTTTGGAAAAAATATAAAAGTCCTTAAAAGAAGTGAAAACATAAACAAAAGAGACGATTGTTGGTATAGGAGTATGGCTATCAAAAAAGTGTATTGCTCAAACAGATACTTTGGTCTAGGAAAACCTGATGAGGAATTTGAGTTCACCTTAAGATGTCTTATTCAAGGGCAGATACATGTGAAAAATCTGAGAACAGTAGACCTTTCTGCAACACTTGAGTATAGGGACCAATTCACACTTTAAAACAAGCTGTCGGTTAGCTTGCATATTGACTGTATATTAGTACTGTACTTTTAAAGCACATATGACAATATTATACATCCCTAAATCCTGCACCACACCTACACTAAAACACAACAACAACAACAACTACCTTACTAAGTATTAATAAGCATTAAATAAAGAGTTTATTGAGGCAAAATTTGTAGCTAATGGGGAATATGTGTTACCAACTTTTCTATTTAGTCTAGAGTTAAACGTATTGCTGTCTGATTGTCTAGAGAAATCAGTTGTGATATTAAATAAAAGTATTACCTTTTTAATGTGAACCAACATGTTCTTAATCTTTGGCAATCTTGCCAAACTATTAGAGAGAATTGAAACAGTGGATGTTGCCTTTCATCTGATGGTGGTGAATTTCATCAGCCCCAATGACACTGTGGACTCCAGTGACAGTACAGTCAGAGGCTCTTGACTGAAGTGGAAATGAGGCCCAGCTACTTTGATGGCTAATGACAGGGCCCAACACACGTTCTGTATCTTAAAAGAGCAAGATCACTCTTGCCTTTTCTGCCCTTTATACTGACAAAGCTTAATGACCCATACAAATCTGACTTGAAAAGCTTGCAGTAAGTAGGTGTGAGTCATGCAAGAGCAAGTATGTGCTTCTGCAGGGCAAATTTTTATCAAAAGTGAAGTGCATTTTGCACATCAAAGTTTTGAATGCTAAACCGATTCCTGACACCCCCGCTGTGACTATTTATTATCATAATAGCTTCTAATATCAGGATATGTGGTTGATTAATGGCTTGTTCGTGATGGCAAAGCAAATGTGATTCCAGTTATTCAGTCATACTGCTCAACCTCATATTAATTCAAAACGGTTTCCTGACTTTGGAGAATCAGAACTTTTGTTTGGTATGAAACATGAGCCAAACATGCATAAATTGAACATGAATCTGTGATCACTCTGCTTGGACACTAATGTAAACATGAGAAAAAATGACTTCAGATATCTATTAAAATTACATTAGGAGCAATTAAAAAGCAATTCTAAAATGTCTCAGACAAATTTCATTCTGAAAAAAAAAGGTCTAGCACCATTTGTTTGCTGGTTTGCATAGTCCATTTTGTGACATTATTCGCAAAACCATGTATGTAAAATAATTCATTTTTTAAATTTTATATCTTTCATCAACGCACCCCAGAACACACTTTTGTTTAAATGCCAAAAGCCACAAGGCACGCCAACAATTCCTCAGTTTCCTGCATGCTTGTTCATGCTCTCATCCCAAGATCCAGGCCTCAGGACGCTTCTACTGCTCTAACTTAGACTTATCTGAGTTATGACCTGCCAGACTGTACTTACAAGCGCAAACTAATATATGGAGTCAAATAGTCTGCTGGTGTCATTTACAAGAGCTGTTATGATTTAATGACTGATTGATTGAGCATTGACAGAATATAACCCAAATTGCTTCTACAGATGCTGACTTAAGCGTTCTTATAATACTTTTGGGGTGTTTTAAACTGTTTAAAAAAAATTTGAATATTGGTCTATTAGACTATTGGTTTCTAATCAGGAGCCATTTCACCCCATAAACTATTGCACTAACAAACCTTCAGTAAAGAGATAGGCCTATGTGGGAAGATTGTGGGTTAAATAACATAATGTTTAAAAAAATGAAAGGAATAGTTATATTTATGATAACATGATAACATACAGAATGTCATATTGTTTTATTAATTTTATTATAAGAGATATTGACTCTTTAAATTGAAAGTGTCTTTTTAAATCACTTTTTAAGTGCACAAAGTGCTCCTGATTGTACAGTTATTCTGAGATGTGTTGTGATGAAACCTTCATCATTTGAAGAAGCTACTGCATGATCAACAGAAAATGTGAATGTCTGTTATTGCTAATGTATCAGCAAAATGACAATATATAGTAATAATAAGCAAAGTGATGTTGTACAACTGAACACCCAACAAGCTGTGATGATATCCACCTGGTTCACGTGTGGTGCTCTCTCACATCCTCAACACATGGCACCATTTTGCATCTCCATGCTTAATGTGACCTAATGTATGAAATACCAGAGAGACCTTTCCAGCACTGAGTCTCAGAGCTGAGCAAGTGGCAGCTGGTCGTCTTTACCCGGCTGGAAGAGAACAGGTTAACCCTTCACCAGCCCTCAATACTACCCCAACCCCAGCATAGCATTAAGCACTGCTGTAGTGGATGTGCATTCTTTAAAGATAATAGCCTCTATGTTTAAGAAAATCTAAGGCATACAGCGTTTTGCACATTAACATTTAAATGGTGTGACAGAATGACCCTTGAATTTGAAAGTTGAAAATGAGATTTCCAGGCCTGGAAAAGCCAAGGAAAGTTTTACTTTTCTGTTTTACTTTTCTATAATGTTTTTCTATACGTTTTCTGTTTGTACTCTAAAACATTTCATCAGCTGGAAATACTTGAATTTATTTTTGTGGCTGCCATTATTATTATTATTTAAAATCCTTATCCAGTAATCACAAACATCTGGGTAAGTCATGAAAAATTCATTGGTCAGAAGGTGTGGGAAAACTGTGGGAGCTCTCAGTTTAGTCACGCACGAGTACAGCATAAATATACATGTAAAATAAGTGTTTAAAATTCTGCATGAAGTTCAAGAAATTGAACTGATGAAATGGTTATCTGAGTGAGAGAAAATGGTCTTAAGGTCTTCATGGTACTCGCAAAGTTCATTTCAGAACTTGCCATCTGGCAACATGTATGTTTACAAGACTTTGCTTGCATGACTGATATGAAGCTCAAAAGGAGATCAGGAAAGCTTAGATGCATAGTTTTACTTCATCCAGATAGAATTACATGCACTTTAGCTGCAGTCTGTGTTTAGGTTTAAAGAGCATGGCTTTGAACGGGTTGGATCCTGGGTGTTAAACATTGGGAGAGTTTAGGGTCTTTTACTGTATGTTTGTTTAAGTCTGTAAATCTGACTTACAGGCAAAATAACTAGCGTAATTGTAATGGCTTTATAATTTATAGATCGGTGGCTTTTATTTCTTTTTATTACATAAATTAATGTATGTGTAAAAATAAATAAATGTAGTCACAAGATAATTACAGAGTTTGTGGTTGGAGGGCTCTTGTGTTTTCCCTGGAGACATCTGCAGACGATCCCGGTGTCTGGTTTCCATTTCCACACAAGAACACTGACAGGAGTTGCCTGGATTTTTGGAGGTTTTAGGGGAAAAAATGTGGCTTTAAAAGCGCTTATGCTTTTCATTAAGTTCACGTTGCTCCTTCATATTAAATATCACAATGTCACGCTTTGTCACAAAGTTTTGCTCTCGTGAAGGGACTGGTTTATAGTGGTCAGCGTGTTAAAACGGTCCATTGTGTTCCTGAACTCGCTGAACTGTGCCACAAAATGTAAGAATGGGTTCTGTTGAAGCAGACTGCCTCCACATAAAGAAATGTTTTTAGCGCGATTTCATGCCCACTAGTTCACAGTCGCTAAAAAACATGGGTGTTTGTTAACATTTTACTCCAGGATGTACAAAACAAACAGCTTGAAATATTGATTGAATTATGGTGAAGTCTTTACATATTTTTGTTATTGTTAAAATATTTTCTTATCACTTAAATGTGCAGTAACAACTACAAGTAAGCCATTTGTTGGTTGACTTTCTATGTATGTATGACTTTTCTATGTAAAATGTATAACTTGAATGACTGTAAGTCTTTCAAATGTAAAATGATTGGGTGTTGTTGCTTAATCAAAAAACCCACCCCAAAATCTATGATATTTTCATTCCTAGATATGGACCTGGCCAATCACTTACTATATAAATTAGAAAA
>JAZGTK010016394.1:2367-12755 GCA_036877625.1 Ambastaia sidthimunki
ACACACACACACACACAAACATATACATAATACATACATAAATACACACCTTATCTCAACGAAAGGACGAAATAAGCTAAAATAGCGCTCCTATACGCAACAATTTTAAATCAATACCCAACTTTTGCAGCAGAGTTACTATCGCCTGAATCACTCCGTAACGCATTTTTGTTGTATCGGTGTATTTAACACGATCAGTAAAATCCAAGCCTGTTGTTCGTGTCCTCCGACGCGATGGGAACGGAGGCAAAAGCAAATCAAGACATTATAGCGACAGCGTGACAGGAGACGAGTGGAAAAGGGCTTCAGACTGCTCGTACCTTTGTGCATGCCAGTGAAACGATCCTTCAGAACGGTGAGCTCGTAGATCTTGCCAAATTCCTCGAAGAGCGGCCGAAGGTCCTTCTCGTCCAGGTTTCGGGGTATCTGTCCGATGAACAGTTTGATGGCATCGTGGTCCTTCATGGGAATCGTGGCGCAGCTGGCGGGACTGTGACTGTGGCTTATTCCGTTCACGAGCCCGTTCGTACTGGCCGCTCCTCCGTGCACCGTGCCGTCCACCTGTCCGTTCGTTAAAGTTGCCATCTTCACGGCGAGGAGTTTCACCGGAGCGGATAGTAGTAGCGGAGCTTCTGAGATCTTTGAAGTGCTTTAAATGACGGGGATGAGACGAGACACAGATCCTACTCTCGAGCCAAAAATGCACGGATACAAACGCGTACCATTGAACGCAAGTCAAATATCAAAGGCTTCGGCGTTTGGTCGTCCAGGCGGAGGCGTGTTTTCCTTGTACGTATGCCCTACTGTTCAATAATTCATGCATTCATTCATTCATGTAACAAAAATGAGAGAGAGACCGAGAGCTTTCGCTTTTTACTCACACCTCCGGTTCCCCTCGCCCCTGCTTCTAGCTACCCTTTTATTTTTTGCATTGAGAAGTCGGTTTGGGTGTCCTCCCGGTTTAAACAGACAGGACTGGCTCAAGCGCGCTCGGCGCAATGGGGTGGTAGAGGAGGAAAAGCGGCTCCGAGGATCTCGCTGTATGTGACACTCGACGCTCTCTCTCCCCCTCTCCTCGTTATACAGTAACATGGTATGTTCCGCCGAAGGAGAGAGACTATAAATAAAGAAAATACCACAATTTGCACAGCTCTTTGTACGTTGCCTTGTGCACGACGCATCTACGAGCTTAGACTGTACTGTGACAATAAATGCTTTACAATAGAAAGATGTGTGAATCGTATGCTTTGGTCTCTCAAAGCAATCGTTGATGCTTAAAGTCCACCTCTCTAAATGTCTAACGAGAGCTTTTAAAGGATTTACAAAATGGGCTTTTGAAACGCAGGGGGGGAACGAATGCGCACACAGCGGAGTGGACAGCTCCGGTGCTGAAACGCTCGGAGAGTCCATACGCAAATAAAGCCGTGCGTAACCCTACCGGGATAAATCATTAAAATGCATCACAAATTCAATCAATACAGAACAATTATTCTTTGCATTTGAAAGCGACAATGACTCTCTTCAAAAGCACGAGTCGTGTTTGAGAAACAGGGCTGTGAGCTCCTCCGCGCGGTTTGTGCTGGCAGGATGAATCAAAGCTCTGCCCTGCAGCCTCGCGGACGACGTTACGACGCGTGTGCGTGCGTTTGTGCGCGTGTTTGGGAACGGGGGGTAACAAACATACATTCAACTGTATCATATACATATACAGTTATATACTATAAATCAACAGAAGGCGCTTCTGGATGGATCTAAGAAAAGCAACGTTTAATAGCTGACATAACAAATGCAAAGTGCCATTATTTATAGTCACATCTTCACTGTAAGGGCTTATTTTCAGAGTGTCTTCGGATTTCATCTGATACAAATGTTGCAAATTACTAGGCCATTACTGAGCATTTCATCGCGTGCTCCAACAATGAACTCTCTTGCCTCCTAGCCAGAAAAAGACATAACGCGCCTCTCCAATTTAATAACATAAACTCATCAAGAACTCTATGGAGATCTGATGTTCTTTTCTATCAGGAACGAGCTTCCAGATGTAATGAAGACTGCTTGGAGATTTGAGTAATGCCTCGGAACATATAAAATGCCAAACGTATCCACAATATGCACCGCTGTTGACAGTCGGAGCGCGTACGCACAAATGCAAACGCACGTAAACCTCCAATTTCCACACCAGAGCACACAACCACAGCGTTTTTCGTGCCGTCGAGCCCAAAGCACCTGCTTATAATGATGGGAAATTGTAGACTGCCTCTGAGTTCCCGCTGAGTACGAGGCCCACGGAGAACAACAGGCTTACATGTGTTCATACCGGCAGGTAGGGGCGCTCAGGCGAAGTCAAAATGGAGGAAAATTTCAACAAGCCACTTCAGATGAGTTCCTCTGAAGACCCAGTAACGTGTCTGTTTAGAAAAGTGGTTGTCAACTGGTTTTACTTTAGCACACGAAAGAAACACTTGAAATCACTTCACAATCAATTGTACTTGACATTTGTATCTGACAGCTTGAAAATCAGTCGTAAATATTTAGCACAGTCATAGCTTGTACTGTACACTTAACACTAAATTATTACAATAAGCTTATTTTTTAAACAATACTACATTACTAAATTTTGCTATTTTTCCAATGCACCATTATAAGACTAGTTGCATTTTGGTTACAGTCGTTGTTTTAATCCTGCTGTCCGCCAACTTCACAGAACAGACGTGACACACCAACTGAGAACCAGTTTTACAAAAAGCTAAAATAAATTGCATCATGTTGCTTCTCTTAGCAAGGACTTCTCTTAATTAACAATACATTAAACGTTTTGGAGCTCAGCAGCTTTCGCATCCACATTGCATCGTTTAATTTACTTCACCAAAGGTCAACTGGCTAAATATTAAAACGGAGTATAATATTGCATGTGTTGGGCCTTAACGATACAATTTTAATACGCTGGACGCAGTCCAACGCAGCATTAAAAAAGAAACAAGATACACTCCATGGCCCTCTCACCTACCGCTCGCAGAGGCTGTAATGGCCCGTTAATGTCATTTCGGACTGTCAGTATAACCCAGCTCAGCTGAGTCAGTCCGCTTTCTTTGGCAGGGCACCGTGCTCGGTTCTGCAAGCATACCCTTGGGGCCACGCTGCTCGAGATCACGGCTGACTCGCCTTGAGCCATATTTTTAATACAAGGGCGAAATGTGTTAGCACAAATCATCGTAATTATGTTCTGTGCGTAGTATCGTAACGATTATATAAGTTATGTTTCCATTATTGTTCCCGGTGGTCTTTCTGCTCGCCCCTCTCTCTGCTTCTTTCTGTGTTTTCTACGCGCCACAAGCCGCCCAAAATGAAAAGCTTTTGATGAGCACGTCCACCGACATAATAGCAATAATCATATGCAATTAACAGGTAATTTACAGAGCGATTGGTCTACAGAGGGTCCACATAGGTCACTGGAAGCGCGGTTTGATGTGGCTCAAATGAATCTGGAGAGGGAACCGTAATGCTCCGGTCTAAACTTAAGCTGAAGAGCATCTTTCTCCATTAGATCTTCATCTTAAAATCTGACCTCAGCGGTGTGGATATCCGCTTTAAAATCAAATGGCAATGAAACTGTTTTTTCTTTCTGGAATAGATAATACATTCAAATGTTATTTTCTTCGACAGCGGTCCTGCTGCTAAAAATAAACGATGTTGTTCGTCGCTTCTGCTTGGCGGCAGCAAGTTGTCGTTCGTGATGCTGAAATATTTTCTGGGTGGCACAGCTAGTCATAAGCGTTATGATTATGCGTTGATAGGATGACTAACCCTCTCTCAGACTGAAACTAACAAAAGCCTTTTCCTTAACTATTTGACAATGGAGTGCACCGAACTAACGGTACGCCCTTGGTGTGAATCAAATCGTGTTCCGGTGTTTAATTGTTGAGGAAGGCAAATAAACGAGTGGCAAATGAAATTCTTGCCGGGCAGCTTGCACAAATAGACTGATAATGTGCGCCAGGCACCGTAAAGTACATTGAGGTTTCGATATTACCTGTTCTGCATATTAATGTCTCTCCTAACCTGTCCTTCATCCAGGACAAAGTTCTAAATCTCGGGAAGCCTTGAGCCTTAGAGGCGCTTCATCATCTCGGTGTAATTTAGGAGGACGAGAAGGGAAAGGGCAGAGGAACACAACTCCAAAAAACCTTTGACAAAGTGGTGTTATGAAAAAGACGCCAAGTTGAGCTAATTGGAACCAATAAATGTGAAAGAGCAGCAGAAAACCAGAGACGTGACTTGGGTCAAAAACAGACGAGTAAAACAACCAAACCAACTAACCAAACAAGCCTATAATGGTGATAATGATGAGATCCAGTAAGACTACTGCATATGCCAGTCTGAGAAACCTTTTAGAAAGACACTCTTACACACACTAACATTTCCCAAACAGCTCCATACTGGAAAAACATCATATTTTACTTTAAAGAAACGGTTACAGGCACACCTGTACAGAACGAATAAATGCACAGATTGGTGGAGCTTTCTCCTTTAATTATTGTTTACTCCTGAGGAGCTGTTTATGGCGCGAGTAGTGAGCTGTACGTGTCTTAGGGGAGCTGCTGGTTGTTAGTGCAGTATTGAAAACAGATTAGTGCTTTACCAATCCACACAGTTGGGCATTTCTTTCCAACTTAAATCCAGATCCCTAGTCTCAGCTGACTTCCAGCACCACACTGTAAAAGAAAACATGGCACTTTAATAAGACATGCCAGGCAGAGAAAGATTCAAAATGGAAGTGACTTAAGCCACACCTCCATATTTACAGCAATCAAATTAAGCACAAGAATGAGTTCCAATTTAGAAATAGTTTCAAATAGTCATCATATACTTACCCTCATGCCATTACACTAAAACAATGAGTGTGCTTCTTTCCTGCAACAAAAAATGAGAAGTTTGGATGCACATCTCAATACGCTGTTCAGCTCCATAAACAGCACAATAAGTTTCATAAAAGTAGCTTATTTGACTTGGGTGCTATATTCCAAGTATTCTGAAGCTATTTGATTGCTTTCATGAGAAGCAGATAAGGAACCAAATGTAAATCATTATTCATTAACAACTATTATAAAATCATGCCATCTGCCATATTAAAATCTCATGATAGTGACATAATATTAATTGTAGGGTGAATTATTTCCAAGAAAATTGGTTCCTAAGAAAAATTGATTGTCTTTTTTGGACATTATAGATAAAACATATTACACACATAATACAAAATATATATTTTATGAACGTACTGCCATCTTATCCCCACCAGAAACTGAAAAAAAGGGAGAGAGACAGAAAGAGAGAGAGTGGTTGTGGCTCCCAACTTCTCTCCATGTCAGGCCCATCTCTTTAATCAGTGGTTTGGAATCCTGTGACCTCTGACCCTTCAACTGTCTCACAGCACCTGTGCCTCAGCCTGGCGTGTCACCTCGCTGTCATGTCAGCTCCACTCGGCTCTTTACAGTGACTGTGCTTGTCTGGGTGTCTGGCCTCACAGAGCCCCTGATTGCTCCCCGGGGAAGGTGTTACAGAGGTGGGCGAAGCCACCTGCCTCTACCCTACAGCAACAGAGGCTTGGTAGCGAGACCCGAGGCCTGGAGCTCATCATGACCGCTGAAACCAAGACTGGAAGCACGACACATGGTGCTGCCAAAGTTCATTCCAATAGGAGAGACACTGAAAAAGAAAAGCAGAGAGAGGAAGACAGGGAAGAGGCAAAATTACTTCGCTGCTGCGACGAGTGACAACGTTGGCTCCTTCGAAGTGAAAAACTGCGCCTATGGAGACAGCAAAGTCACTCAGGACCGATTTTCCTGCTGCTAAACCAGGTGCGAGCAATTACATGAAATGATTGGACAATCAGTCAGTCTCAAATACTCGGAAGACACCATAAACTTTCTATCATGCGTTTATGTTTTAGGTGCGGTTTCTGGCCAGCAAACACTCCAAAGGGAGAGAAAGGTGACAATAGAAAAAGCTCTGACATGCTTTATGAGGTATTTCTGTGTAAATGGCCAGCTTGTCTGCCTCTACAAGAAGGCATAAACAACCTGTTGTACCTTTTAACTGTGGTATCCTTTAAAAAGACCCAGGGGGAATTTTAAAATACTGCAGCTGAGCTAAATTACTTTGGGTCCTTTGGGGGCTGTTTGTAAGAGCTATATACATTCATTTTGTGTAGAGTATGCAACAGAATGCACAGTTATAAGGAGTTTTAGACTACATATGGGACAATGTAATCTGTGCAGACATCCATTAACTGCAGATAAAAAACCAAATCATGTATCCCCTGCCTATTGCAGTTCGCATGGTGCTTACAGTAGGTACAGTAAAACCAGGATCCATTGCTATAGTAGCAAAAAAATAAAATACTACTGGAATCTAAGCAAAGGTCAAGGTTGTTTTATTTGTTTTCGTATCTAAATTAGTTTGATTTACAATTAGTATAAATGACATTTGATCTGTTATTCTGACTATTAAACCTCACGTTTACTTCAAAAATAAACCTTAATCTTAAACTGAATTGAATCTAAGCTAAACATGGCTTGACAACAACAACTAAAACACATCACAACAGGATACTGAGGCTGTAATTAATTGCTTTGTAAGAATGACAGTTTGTGAAAAGTTATTAATACAACTCACAATAACTCAAGTACGGTGATTTGTAACAACTTAGACATGCTATTATTCTAGCAAAATAAAACAAATATCCTTAAAGTCACCATGAAATTAAAATATAATATTCTTATTTTTTAATGAAATATTATTTAATTCTATATAATTTATACATGCACAATTTATCTGTCAGTTTATGTGCCCTTGTAAACCTTAACCAATATCTGAAAATGTACTTACCCTCTGAAACCTTCTCTGTTGACATTAGTTCGACTGGCTTGGGCGGAGCCAGAGTCTTTAACCACTCCCCTCCAACGGTCAGCCACGCCCCCAGTTCACCATTTTACTGTTATGTGAAAACACTGAAATCGGTTTGGAGCTTCCTGTTTAGGCGGACTTACTAATAATTAAACAATAACTAAACTAATAATCGTCTTTAGAATGTACATAAAAAACACTGAAAACACACTAAGCATTTTCCACAGTCTTATTCAGTCTACCTCTTATACTGCAGTGTGTTTGATATACTGGGGTTGGGAATGGTTATTGTCCCCACTGAAAGCATGTCAAGTCTGTGCAAGCTGCTTTTGGCTCCAGTTGTTCAAACGGACGGCACTACAATGTGCAAAGTCGCTCAGCAAGTTAATGTGGCACAAACCACGGGAAATGGGGTCAATTAGATGTCCAACATCACCGGGCTTTCCACACCTGCACACAAGGCACTTAAAAAGCATTACAAAAACCTCTACTGGATTACAAGAGCAAATGTTTGCGTCTGCAGACATCCAACCCATTGTCTCTGACATTTGACATGGGCCATGTCCTCAGCACCGGTAGGGTTTAATCTCACTCTGCTCCTCGGAGATTGTAGTGCATCAGCAATGCCATTATCTAATGACGGGGCTGGAGATGCTGCGTGCACATGTTGTATATTTAGAACGGGCCCCAGGGTGCTCTTTAGGAGGTTAACATCCACTGACCCTGGCTCGACCTTCTCTCTGGCACTTTGCCCGACCCATTAGACTTGGCTTTGCTTCTTAAAAGCATTGTTAGTGAAAGCGTTTTATCCAGACATCAGGCAAACGCACCTGAGAGAGTGAGGTGAGTAGAAAGAGAGAGAGGGAGACAGAGAGATATGCGGTGTGATTTTAGACAGACATAAACCTAAAATTGTATATTCAGTGGCAGCAAAAAATATCTGGACACTTACGAAAAAGTGATTGTCATTCTACAAATGCATTACATAACAAAATATCAAACCAAGTTGCATTTGTTTCTAAAGGAATATAATGACTTTTATGCAGAACGTTCCATAAAAAGACTGTTTCAAATTCAAAATGAAGACGGTATTTGAATATCGGCTGGAGGACAATTACGGTAATGTGAAAGACACTTGTGGTTGCTTTGTTTGGACACCTATGAGAGAAACTGGAACACATCCAACAAACATTATCTTGCCTAGGAAAAGTGAAGTTAGTTCAGAGGAAAGATCTAGCATGACTTGTTTGGATACTATTTCAAGCCACTGTATATAAATAGAGAGAGTATGTACAGTATATAAAGTGTATAATTTTAGGTGCTGTAACTGTTTCTATTGTTTTGTACCATTTTAATCACCTTTTTAGCTTTTTTGGCATTTCTAAATAGTGTTGTGGTATAAAACAGAAACTAAAAGGAACGATGTAAAAAACAATGGAAATTTTACACATTAATATTATATCAAATATATATTAATAAAGGGTCAGTAAAACTGCTTGTATAAAAATAATTCAAAGCACTACCCAACTACACAATTTGTGAGTGCCCATTCTCCATTATAGATGCCCCTATACGTCCCTATAAGCTTCCTGAAGCATTCTATAGGCAGAACACTATATATGTGCATATTCTTCACATATACGTTGGCATGTGTGTGTGTGTCAGGACAGAAAGTGACAGAGCATCAGGCTCCCACACCTCCTCCCCTCACTCCAGTCACAGCAATGATCTTTAGCTTCATTAGCATGAGAATGGGGAATGATGAGATAGCTGGCATCAAATGCCAGCCGTCCGGGAGACGGTAGTGAAGCTCTGCTCGTCCCTGATACACACACAGAGCGTCGCAACCCTGAGACTCATTTTAAAGACACAGTTGCACATTTGCCATACAGCCACACACACACAAGTTTGTACAGCTATCTTTGTGGGGACTTTCCGTAGACATAATGACTTTTATACTGTACAGACTTACACCCCTAAACCTAACCTTTACAATTTCCTAGTATTCCTACTTGTAAATGTAGATTTGCAGACTATGCTTGTTGTTTTTTAGGGCAAAATGTTACATGCGCTCTCTCTATGAAAGTCGCTTTAGATAAAATTGTTTGCTAAATGAATAAATGTAAAAAAAGTAATGAATACACTTATATATTGTTTTTAAATGTATACACTGCATGTAGTTATATATAACTGTTGACAAGCTAACATAATCTACCTATAGTATTTTTATACAATAAGTGCTATGTGCAGACAGAACACAAGATGAGTGAGAGAGAGAAAGAAAGAGAGAGAGAGAGACAGAGAGAAAGGCAAATTAATCATTTCATGACTTTCACAGGATGTAGAGATTGCTCACTGTTTTCTTGAAAACACCCTCATTAGTATCTTTCCCCCAAATTAGGCAGCAAACATAAGTCAAAAATGGTGCAGTCTAGTAGTCTGTTGAATTATGGGTAATAAGGTTATACCACTTTTTGTCAAGAACTCTGGGTAATAATTCTTGGTAAGAAAATGTGTTGTTCTCAACTTTTACCTGTCAATGTATTACACTTTATAGAGGCTAAATAATACAAAATCAAATAATCTTAATCATTAAAATTACAGCATTTGAAACATACTGTAACTTTAAGAACTTAAACACAAATCAAAAAGATCTTTAAAGCTCTTGACAGATGAATACATTTGAACACATAACCACTCACAATTGCATGTCAACAGTGGCTGCTGTTTTAAGTTTTGGACCAGCCAATCATTGTAAGGCTATAAGGTGAAAGCAGTATAGATGCCACCGTTTCTAAACACTGAAGAACAAATGAAAGATGGGAAAGTTTGCCATACCTTGTACTTCTCCTGGCTGTATTCTGTACTTGCCACAAAAAAGCTGAATCATAAAACAATTACATTATTAGGTTTATTAAGTAAAGGTGATTTTAATAACAGGTAAAATATCTTTATAATATTTTAAAAGACATTTCTGTAGCTATGGTAATAATTGAGTTTAAATTATAACCCGGGTCCATATTCAAATTTTTGTTTTTCATTCGGTGACCGTCCAAGTATGCAAATAAGGTCTGCAAAAAACCCTTAAGATAAAAGGACAAATCCTTTATTAAAGACTGTTATTCTTTCTCAAATTCTTCAACCTCCTCTTTCTGTAATTAGGAAGGCAAAGGAACATGATATTTACTGTAATTGGCTTCTCAAACATCTTAATTAGCAGAAACGCAGTAAAACACAACTCATTAAGACATTCTTTGCCATGTGATACATCAGTAGGTTATTTCCTTGGTAACTTGATGGAAAGCGAGAAAAGTTGCACTTCCCTCTTATAGAAGCACTCTCACACATTTACACACATAAGGTTTCTATGCTTTGTGGGGACTTTCCATAGACATAATGACTTTTATACTGTACAAGCTGTATATTCTATCCCCTAACTCTCACCCTATGCATAAACCTAACCCTCACACAATTTTCAAATAAGC
>JAZGTK010016395.1:0-12754 GCA_036877625.1 Ambastaia sidthimunki
CTCCTCTATGTCCTCCTCTCAATCATTTGTTCTCCTCCTTGGTGGGCCTGATCTTCATCTCGGTGAACTTCAGCGAGTACTGCCAGCCCGTCCAGGACGACCACTCGATGCCGTCTGCGTAGGACGTGTGCTGGCCGCGCAGATACTGTCCGTTCAGGTTGGAGGTGTGGCAGTTGCGGTACCACCAGGCGCCGTGGTAGAACGACGCACAGTTGTTCTCCGAATGGTCGTTGTCTTTGTCCTTAGTGGTGAATTTCATCCCGTTGTGTTTGAGCAGCGAGTCGCCTGCAGCGGATCAATGCGTGATGGGAGGAGAGATTGAGAGAGACAGGAAGAGTGAAAGAGCGAGAGAGAGAGATGCAGGAGAAAAGAGAAACAGAACAAAATCATTCAACTGTACCGACTTACTTTAATCAAATCAAGAACAGGTTACATTACTATAACATGACACTATGAAATTGTCCAATCGGCTTAAAAATACACAGCAATAGAACATTTTTAAAGCTACAGTCCATAACTTTTTCCTCTCTGTCGCTACAAAAAACATAAAATTGCAGGTTAAGTACTTTTCATCACAAATATTGAATTCAAATGAAGCCAAACTGACATTTCCTGGGAATTCAGACCTGAAAGCTCAAATTATAAATCATTATTATAAACTTACTGTTGTGAATCAGGGTAAGAAAACTGCTTTAAACACTAATCTGTCATGTACTTGCTCAATAACTGATTTTAGTTCCTTTTTAACCCCAAAAGGTTACAGATTGAAAATAGACTGAAGTGTTTATCAAGACAGTATCGTATTAATTAAAATTACATTTATAGTCAATATTTATCTTGCTTTGTCAGCCATCTTGGATTCATTTTTTTATCACAATACATTATGGGATTTGCCTTCTTTGCTTAGGATACACAATGTTGTCTTAGAATTCGTCTGAAAGAAGCAATCTTGCCTTTCGGAAAAGCCGTCTAGTTAGGCGTCTCACTAAGAAACAGAGCCCACATATCATTCTTAAAATCCTCATTCTGTATGTAATCTGCTTAGCTGTAAACTGAATTATAAAACTAGATTTATTTGGAAGAAAATGGAATTGGTGCTAGAATGTTGTGAGTGGTTGCTATGTGGTTGCTAATGAGTTTCTATTGTTTCTAGTGTGTTGCTATGCAGACTCTAGGCTGCACTGGATGGATGCAAGTGTTGCTAAGTGGTTGCTAAGGTGTTCTAAGTGTCTTAGTGTGTTGCTATGCTGTTGCTAGGGTGTTTGCAAGGTGATTGCATGGGTGTTCTGGGTGGTTGTCAGACCAAAACTAGCAACTTAGTAAAGTAATAGCAAACAGGGCTCATACACCAAGCAGTAAAACAATTAGAAACACATTTTACAATCACAGTCATCCTAGCATGTTTATGTTTGGAAATTTAGATGCTGCTCTGGAGGGAAACAGACAAAACAGGGAGACTAGCATGCTAGCACCGCACAGCTAATGTGGCCTTATTAAGTCCTGTGATGTATGTCTCAGAGATATAATGTTGCAATGCAGCCAGACTAATCTAATCCCAGTTCCTGCCTCCGTTCAGTCAGGCTGCGCTGGGCCTGTACAGCTGACAGAATCAGTCTTTTATTGCCAGACCTGCAGTAAAATCTGTCTGCTTTCTCCGGCTCTGATTGAACCGCGCTGCAACATGTCTCCTGATAGCTGTTTTATTGGGAATGCAACTGATGTGGTTATGTCATATCGTAAAGTGCGTTACACATCATAAACTTGTTTTAGGTGCCTCACAGACTCATCATTGCGCTCTAGAAGGTGAAATGATGGCGGGGTAAAATGACAGCACCTGATCCTTAAACAGCATCAGAATGGACAGCTGTGATGAAGAAGCCGGCAGAAAAACTACACCTGCAGAAAAATGCTGCTTAAAGCTTTTTGCCTCTCTGTCGCCACCTCTGTCTGAAACAAAAAACTGCAGGTTATTTTACCTGCTTTTCTTTATGCATGTTGAAAACAAATAAGCCAAACTGACATTTCCAAACTAAAATCAAATAAATAAATACAAATTATAAATTAACTTGAAATGTGCTGGAAGTGTGGAAGCTAACTAACCACCTATGAAAGTTTTGAGCTGTTGTTTTCTACAGGAACATGAAATCTTTCACCCGTCTGAATTTAGCTCATTAAACTGGAGTGCTATTATGTTGCAGCATGGGTGACATTTTAACGAATACTCAATCATACAAGTGACGCAGGGAAACAATGACTCGTTGAACGAGATGATTAATAATTTCAATACTTTGCAGATTTTGTGCTAAACGGGCCTCAATGTGTGCACCCGGGGGTGTGGTGGGGGGTGGATAAATGTGTCAACATGCAGGTACATCTGCGATTTTTCTGTAATATCTCAGGACAGACCTGCAAAGGAGGGCGAACAAGTCATTAGATATGCGTGTGGATGCATAATCGCATTAATGCAGACAAAACCGCAACATCAGAGAGAAATTATACACGCCTCTGTTTAGATAGATGCATTGTTACACAATAATCAAAAGCTCACATGCAGTTTGGGTTCTCCCTAATGACGGTGAAAACATTTCTGTGGGGTTGCAAAACTGTCATTAGCACGCTTTGAAGTTACCGGTGTATTAATACTGACAGTGTTTACAAAGATCCATGCAGCATGTGTGTAAAAACTCATCTCAGGTAATTATATCCTCGTAAAGCTTCCTGCTGTGTCAGAGATTTCCTTCTCTGTGCCTCCGATTAAACAGCACGTTTTAAAGATCGCATCCGTCTCTTCCACACTAAAGGCAGTTATGAAAATTCTAGCATGCTAAGACACGCTTCTGTCTTACAGCAGAGGACAAAATCGGATGCTTTATCTCAGCTGCAAGATGCATCATTTACTTTATGAAAAGCAGAGGATTCTGGGGTACGACTCATCATAAACTACACATGGACTCACTGTAATATTAAAATAATGTCAGTGTATTAAATCAGCATCTGTATCAGCACACGACTGTTTAAATGTCTTCAGAAAGCTACTGTGATAAGTTTTGGATGTCAGAAATAAGCTAATTTAAATAGCAAAACATCTTGAAGCAACGAATTAGCCAAAATAATGACTAGGCTGACATTGTAAAATGACCTGGATGACTGAGGCTCTTTACTCTTTACGTTCTGCTGGATCTCACATTGATTTTGGGGCAAGAATGACCCATGTTATACAGCTCAGACATTTCAACTGTGTAATTATACTACATGAGAGTGGCAAACAATCCTTAAAGCTATAGAAACAAAAATATTTTAATGGACTTAAAATCTTTAAATGTTCAGAATACAAGAGAATTTAAGAGACAGACAGACAGCTACCCAGCTTATAATTTTAGGTTGTGAGAATGTTTCTGTAACATTTCCAATAACAAAAAAAATTAAAAATGTTATTTTAAAAGTTCCACTAACTACTTAAGAATAATGTTTGACATATAAGTTAAAGAAATGTTCTACTAATGTTCCTGCAAGAACTTTTTTAATAATTTCAAGACAATTTTTTTAGAGAACGTTAGCCAACAATTTAAGAACGTTCCCTGTTAGCCGGGTACAGAACAATGATCGGTTCTGTCATCAATATCGGAGTCTTTTTCGGTTTTCCAGGTCATTTGCTAATATCCAGGAAAGAAATCTGGTGTTCAGAAGAGAAAGTCAGTCAGATACAGTGGGAATACATTAAAGACCTGATCTGAGGTCTGTTGAGTTTTAAGCTGTCTGCCACATTCAATTGTTTTCACACCTGATTGTGAACACGATGTGCCTTTTACCCGTAACCTCGTGTCACAATTTTTCCTGGCTAATTTCTGTGATTGCTGGACTCTAAGGACTGACTTTCTGTTTGTCTGACAAAACGTTATTAAAGGTGTCAAAAATGTCTCATGATGTTGCCCTGAAGGAGCCACAGTTCAGCCCTGAGAACTTCTGTCTTATGCTCCTTATTTCTTGTGCTTTTTTCTTGCACTAGATCATGTTTTTTAAAAGCCAGTGATATCAAAATTAAAGGTTTTTGTGGCTTTCAGATCTATATGACAAAATTACCATGTTTAATGTATACAGGTAAAATGTAAACACTCTCTTCAGGGAGAACAGACAGAACAAAATATTTTGACTCATTTTGCACTAAAAACTTCTGACCAATCACAAGCTCTCTAGAATTAGAATGCCCCTCCCCCAATCCTTCCTGCCATAATGATTCATAAACTTCAATACAAAATGTGACAACATAGTAAAACAAAACTGCACTCATCAAGCGATTTCCTGCTGGTTTTAAAACACGGCTGGCTCACTCCATTACGCTGCTCGCATGCTGACTGACGGCAATTTTAGCTCTTTTGACATTTTATTTACAAAATAAGTTTCAAACCTGAGCAAGCTTGTGTTTTAAAAAGGCACACAGCTCACACGAAAAATCAATCTGATTTAATGGTAATGGTCCCCTCGGTATGACCAGCCTAACATTCAAGTACACATTAACGCTTTAAAGAATTGCGTGCGCATTTTAAGAACGCATCAGTCAAGACGGCAAACGCACGAGTCAGAGAGATTTAATTGATAAGACTGGGAATCAATGGTGCGTGATTTCTCTAGCGCTGTATGGTTTAACAGCCTGGCTAATTAGATGCGCAGAAGCAGTATTCTCCTCCTGATTTATGTTAATAAGAGTGTTTGTTTATGTCTCCCATAATAAACTGGGTGCCGGCTTTATTGGAATGCCAAAGATGTATTCTATGGCTTCATTATCCGCGCCCTTTCCAGCACACCGCGAAGGTCACGCCTGCGTCCGGCCCCTGCGCGGAGGGCCGTGTTCGGGGAAACACACCTGAGAATAATGGAGTGCAGGACCCAATTAACGTTAAAAAGAGACCCGGCGACAGCACAGGTGAAGCACAGAGAATGGCTCATCACGTTGCCTCACACAGACGATAACCTGCAGTTCCTTGCTGAGCTTGCCACAGGAATAAATCTGAACGCCGCTGACAACCGCGCAGGAAACTTTAAATTAGTCTTGTGATTCTCCTGATACCTTCTATCTTTAGCTTATCTTTTTGTTTTGCTAGGTGCAATTCAGTCTGGCTCTCCTGTAAGAGTTTAATGCGGAGTTTAATACACACACACACACATATATACACACACACACACACACGTTCCTAAAACATTCAAAATAATGCTTTTATCTCAAAATTGTTGGGTTTGAGCTCAAAACTTTGCTAACTATGCTAAATGCTAAGATTAACCTCTGATTATTTTAGATTATTTTAACCTCTTAACCACTGACTACACATAATGTAGCTGCAGCTGTATTTGCACAAACATGCTTTGTTTGGGCAGCTAGCATAACCTTGCAGAACATAATTCTGCATGCAACTAAAAAATTTTTAAAAACATCTCATGCTTTTTAGGTCATCAAATAAAACAAACAAACACCAATGCTGTTTCTTTTGTTCAGAATATCTCACATCTCTTATATCTTAAGAACACAACGGCTGCAAAGCAACTTAATAATACTTAATAACTTCTGATTTTCTGCCTCAGCTCTGCCTTTGCAGTTACTGTAATAGTTCTTGGCCGCCCCACACAGCGGGTAACGCCAGAACTCTTAGACTCTAATGAGGGACTGAAGTTTTCACCGTACCTGCAGTGCCGGAGTAGTCAGCAATGCTCAGTGGGTAGCCGTCTTCATCCGGATCAACAGAGAACAAACCCACTCCAAAAGATCCATACTGAGCAAAAGATGTGCTGTTCTCAAAGTCCTCCAGGTCAATCCTCAGCTCATAGTTGGCTTGAATGGTCAGAGCATGAATCCGCTTCATCCCTGGAAAGATTTAGATGAACTTTATAAAAGGGCTCGAAAATTGTGCAGACAAACACAAAACAAAAGTGAAAGTGGAGTATTGAAGGACAGTTCATTGATGAAGAGTCATTTTTTAAATTTTGAAATACATTTTCCTCTGTCTCAGTTTAATAATCAGTAATTTATTTGTAAGCAGATGTCTTAAAACTCACAAATTTTTTTTTTAAAAAAATTAAAATCAGACACTAAAAAAAGCTAAAAACAAAAAAATTAAAGTTTTAAAATTAAAGATTTTTTTGAATTAAAGACATACATTTTTATCATCAGTACTTGCATCCCCTGGGATCGAACCCATAACCTTTGCACTGCTAACGCAATGCTCTACCAGTTGAGCTACAGGAAGATAATGCATGTATATTGTTCTTGTCCTGCCAAGCTCTAAAATATATTTTATTGAATATAAATTCAATAAAATGAGTGGGCGGGCCTTCATGAGTTCATGAGTTGTGGACAATGATTGGATGTCTTCCTGGTCTGTCAAACTACGTATTCGTTGATGCGTTAGTAAGGAGGCGTGGCTCTGGAGAGCGTGGCTTTCTTATGCTTTCAAAGCTAGCTTGCTATTGCTAGACTTTCCGAAATTGCTTATCCTACATGAAAAGGCATAACATCTCATTTGTGGCTGAGGCCAGCTTGAAGGACTCTGGTCTACTTCCTGGATCAATATCCCAGCAGGAGAGCAAGATTCCAGTAAATTCTGCTCTAAATATTCCATCTCGTTTCACAGAGCGGATGAGAGATGCTTGACAGGAAACGAATGAGCTTGCCTACAAATGAATTCCCTTTGTAGGCCGTTCACAGGCGTGAGTGTTGCACCCCCAGGACAGAAAATCAATACAGCAGAGTTTTGCAAGGCCTAATCGTGGCTTGCTGCTGGTCTGTGGTTTTTGTGGTTTGGTTGTCAGGTGAATGAACTTTGCCGTATGCGACCACATTTACTAAACAGCGCATGTGTTGCCTAAAAACACCAAACTGTGCCTAACAGATGTTAATGGACTTACAGTAGTTAAGAAAAACAGCATATTAAGATATTATCTTAAAGATAAAACACTCCAAGTCAGAGGCGAACCAACACGATACCAGACTTGTTTATAATAAAAAGTGCCAGATATATTTCAGGAAAAATACAGCAGTTTTTCTGCAACCCACAACCCTTTCAGAAAGGACTGGCAATGCAAAATAAACAACAAAAAAAAATCATACTTTGGTGATTCACCGATTAGAGCAGATAGCATCAAACAGATTTCAAATAAACTCTGAAATAAACTCACGATGCTGTAAACTATTTTAGTTCATTTGGAATGACATTTAAAATCTCCCTATTATCTGACAGATATTAAAATATCACATTCATCTATAACAGCTTGAGTAATCAGCAAACAAACATGTGACCATGGTCAGATTCTTTGCTTAGCCAATCAGAACGCTTTGAGACACTTCCTGTCAATCATTTTGTACGTTCACCTAAAGACCATATATGGTAAACAGGAAGTGAGAAGTGTTTATTTTTTCAGATGTCATTACTTCTGCTACCATTGAGTTTTACAACTCATGTTATAGAAGCTGAAAGAAGGGGCGTGTCTAACTCTAACATTGCTTACAAACCTTTTAAAGGGACAGTTCACCCAAAAATGAAAATTCTTCCATCATTTGCACACACCCATGTTATTCCAAACCTATATGAAACGTTTGCTTCTGAAAAATACAAAATAAGATATTTTGAAATATGTTGGTATTTAGACTTCCATTGTATGGACATAAAACCACTGAGACATTTCTCAATTTAAAATGACATGAGGGTGAGGAAATGATAGAAATATTTTTCTGTTTGGGTGAACTATCCCTTTAAAGTCTGGTACTGGAATGAACCCTAAAATTTGATTCTAACTAGCCAGAGAGAGAAACAGAGATTTCTTTCCCTGCGGTCCTATAGAATAGAGCAACATTTGTTCAGATGATACTGTCATAATGACAGGGATGGTTTTGATGGCTGTGAATGGAAGGGGACTGTGTGCTGTGGCTTTAGCTGCAGTCGAGCGAGACATCAGGCTCTATTAAGCACAAACACCCTTCTAATGGCCTCGGCACGGAGTAAATGGACAGGCCATTTGCACTCGAAGGTCATTTCTGTTTCAACTCAGAGACCCACAAACGCTACACAGCTGAGTCACGGAGGTACAATACATCAGAGCAGACACGGTAAAACCAGCAGGCTGGCTGGGCTGTTGTGTATGTTAAGACTAATGTGTGAATGATTGTCTACAGCCGGTCTGTGTTTTAAACAGTCTCTAATCACCTAACAGAAGATTATATGATCATAAACTTGTGCTTGATAATATTATGCATGTGCAATATTTCACAACAAGCTTTGCAGTGCAGCTAGTTTTGGTCTCTTTATGGCAGTGTTTGGATCTTTACGATGGCTCTTTAGTGGACTGGGTCACCAGTGGATCCAATATAAAGTCTGGCTTCTGAAACCAAACCAGACGGGAGGCAGAAAGTGTAGAGGACACATTACATGAATGTATTTGACAGGCACGTTTATCCAGAGCAATTTTCAGGGAGTTCCAGGTATACATTTGATCAGTTTGTGTTCTCCCTGGGACTCAAACCCATGATCAGGGTGTTGCAAGCGCAAAACTCTCCAAATTGAGCTGCAGTAGCACTATAACAGAAAACCTTGTACATACATCCCAGCTAACAGGGAACGTTCTCTGAATGTTGGCTAACATTGTCTAAAGTTCTCTCTCCAAAAAGTTCTTATAAATGTTCTTGCAGTAAAATTAGTAGAAAGGATTTTTTAACATTGTGTATTATACATATCAAAAACGTTATTCTTAAGTTGTTAGTGGAATGTTTTAAAAACGTTAGAATTAAACAAATGTTTAAATAATGCTCTTACAAACAAAGCAATAATGTTAATTCAACGTCTAAAAAACTGCATGCTTTTAATGCTTTCAGAACAATCAAAATAACTTTAAATAATTAAAATAACCAACAATTATTTTTTAATGTTTTTGTCATTTAATGGAAATAACATTAAATTGTTAGCTGGGATTGTCCTGCTGGAAATCAGATACTATACTGGTCATAAGACGGACACATAGTCTAATGAATATGTAAGACTCTTCTCAGAGTGACTGTATGTATCTGTATATATCAGGTTTGATCTGGTTTTGGGAAGCATTGATATAAAACCCCTTCAGAAGCTCCACAGCTGATATTACATTCACCACATCACAGCAAAATCCACCACAAGTCCCACAACCTCCACTAATGTTATTTCTGTGGCCTAGATAGACCAAATACCGTTTCCAAGCACCAAATCGCTGTTTTATTCAGGTAAAATTGATTTTTTTTATTGGTGACGCACTTTAGAAAAGCAGTTAGACATTTTTCTTGCATTTACAAAAGATCCTTGGGGAGCACTGAATAAATAAGGCTATTTTTAGTCAGAGACTTACTTTGCATCACAATGGACACTATGTTTGTTTGATCCACAATAACAACAGTGTTCTGGTAAAACAAGTGTCGTCCTTGTATCTACACACACGAAAAGAGACATTCAAGTGTGATTCTACCTTCAAAACAGTCTACAAATACACATTATTTAAAGATAAAGACAATTTGTTATCTACATATCAGACGTATCACATATAACAACTTCTGTTCTTTCCATACTGTCTGTTTTATACAGAAGAAAACTTTCACTCCAGTGAGAAAAATGTGTTGTAACTGTTAAAAGTGTCTCCTATACTTTTGTCTACAACAAACAGCCTGTTTTTCTGGACTCACATTTTAAGCATTTTGCTTAACGTTCACACTCCACATTGTCACCTGGTGAGCCTCCAGGGGCCACGTGCACCCCAGTTTGGGAACCACTATGTCGTGAAAATGCACAAATCTTCAGGTTTAAAATTTAACATGCACTGACATCAAACAGGAAATCTTTGAAAGGCAAGTGCTGTAGTTATGTTTTAACTGTGGGTTTCCACTGAATTTACATAATTACATTCAGAGCTTCAATTAAATCTCGAGAGACTCACTCAACCAAAGTAACAATAATTTTAAGCGATATTTCAAACAGTGAACATGTTTTCCTGAATCAATACAAAGTAGTTTGTGTAGGTGGTAGTTATTAATCAGCTGT
Source organism: Ambastaia sidthimunki (assembly GCA_036877625.1). Lineage (NCBI taxonomy): Eukaryota > Metazoa > Chordata > Actinopteri > Cypriniformes > Botiidae > Ambastaia > Ambastaia sidthimunki. The sequence goes on from JAZGTK010016395.1 coordinate 10,044, forward strand.
TCTGTGAAAACTACTTTAAAAGTGTCATTTAACTTTAAAAGACTCTGTGGCAGACTTAAATGATTTCATTTAACTTTTTCTCTGAAACACTCCAGCTAACAATATTAGGTTGTAAGAACATTTCTCCATTAAGTAATAATACTTAATGGAACACTGTTTTTGATATATATGATATAAACATTAAACCACTCTACTAACGTTACTGCAAGAACATCTCTCCAGAACCTGGAGAGAACTTTAAGAGAACATGAGATGTTCTCTCACCTACTGTATTTCTGAGAACATTCCCTGTTAGCTGGAACAAAGTTACTTGGAAGGATCTTCTAAAGGCCAGAAGATCAGTTTTCCATGCAATGTAAGTACAGAAAGATTTTACACAGCTTCATGACATCATCCAGAGTCTTCTAAAGGAATAAAGGTAATAAGTCATTATTATACTGAAGAAAGAAAATATTGCTCCGAACAAACACGAGGACAGATAAAACAAATGGCACTATTTTGGAATGAATTATAATTTAAGAATTGTCTGAAACTATTCATCTATTCAGTGTTTAGAATGACACATACTGCCGTAAAGTGTGAGATTACTTGTTGATTTGCCACTGGCCACCTAATTCCACGTTTTGATTATCTTGATGCATCTTAAAAAGAAACCAATTCCTTTTTCAATTAGAACTGAAGTGAGACACTTAAGGAGGGTGATGGTGAAACGGAGGCTCTCGTGCTGAGCTGTGGCAGTGGAGGACAGATCTCTCCGTCTGTCGGGCTGCGCTCATTTTCTCCTCATGCGGTCTTCCTCTGCTATTCATTTTTAATCAAGATGCTACATCTGCGTTTCAGAGAGGCCTCTGTTGCCCTCCGCAACCGTTCTCGCATGGCCGCCCTCTGTTCTGTGATAGTGAGACATGACAGTACAAGAGAAAGACTTGAGTTTGTGCATGAGCTTCTCAGCATTGTTCTCTCCTGGTTTTTGTTCTTGCTGAGCAAAACCTATTTCTTTTGAGCAGAACCCTCAGCCACCAGAACAGAGACGCCCAAAGTACTGGCCTGTGCTATCTGTCATGATTCTGAGCAAACAAGACAGAGGAGACAAACAGCACGGCCTCTGTGGGCTTCCTTACAGACATTATTTCTGCAATTCTGTTTGGTGCTGCTACCCAGTTAACAGGGAATGTTTTCAGAACTAACATTCTCTAAAAGTTCTCTTAAAGTTATTAAAAATGTAACATAGCAGAACCCTTTGTTAACATTATGTATCATATATAAAAAAAAAATGCTATTGGAACATTTTATAATGTGAGAGAATATTAAAATGTTTAAATGTTCTTTTAAGCAAACAACAAATTTTAAAAACTAGACATTTTGAATGTTCCTAGAACATTTTTTGTTACTTAATGGAAACGTTAGGGAAACATTCTTACAACCTTAACATTGTTGTCTGGGGTATGACTCATCTACGATGCCACTTTGCATCACAAATGAATCAGTACTGTGTACAGACAGTAAAAACATCAATGGATAACACAGTCTATTAATTTAGCTCTGATTTAAAGAAATCTTTGACTCTTTTTGTTGCCTGCTGAAGCCTCAGTTCACTGCAGGATGAATCATCTCACCTTACATGCCTGTCCCATTCTCAGCTCACATCAAAGCTCGTGTACACGGCTAATTTTCACAACGGCCGTCTGCATAAGAAATGCTTGTGTACGCGCTCCCTGTGCCAAGCTGTCTTGGTAAACTCCATTTTTAGGCACTAAAGCTCAATTATATGCAAATCAAGAAAAGAGACTTAATTAGGCCTGATGCAGCCCTTGTTTCTGAGCTTTACATATTCAGTGAGGAAAAAGTCTCCCGGAGTCTGTGCAGAAACAACTGCAGGGTAAAGATTTGATATCTGTAGGGGGTGAGACTCGAACCTTTTCTTTTAAAAGAATGTAAAATAGACGTACTGTATTCTATGCTAAAGATGTTTAAATAGCTCATTACTCAATACATGAGGTTAATGTTGTAATATAATCACTGATCTACACCAAGCTAACAATTGTAGGTTGCAACAATGTTTCCCTAATGTTTCCATTAAGTAAAAAAAAACTAAAATTATTTTGACAGTTCTGGGACTGTTCAAACTGTCCAGCTTTTTAGACATTGTATTAACGTTTTGCTTGGTTGCAAGAACCTTTTTCAAAGGTTCAATCAAACCTTATTCAAATTTTTTTATACTCTGTAACATTACCAAAATGTTCCACTAACAACTTAAGAATAATGCTTTGAGGGTTCTACAGTATTGCTTGAACATTTGTTGATAACTTTGAAAGAACATTTAGAGAATGTTACCCAATTTTTGTAGAAATTCCCTGTTAGCTGGAATGTCACCTTTTTCCTTCCTACCAACTTTCCCAAGTTAAGTTGGGAAAACAGGTCCCAGACCAGCAGTAATTTCCTATTTATCTGCATACAGCATGTGTCACCCATGTGTCTTTAGACTGAGCAGAGACCTCCAGAGGGATTCTGGGAAATGACTCTTTCAACACTGATGCCTCCAGCACTGTACTGGGCATGAGGCTCAGAGCCTTATAAAACATCTAATAAAGATGTAAAACCTGGGGCGGAACAGCTGCACATATGCTAAACGATACGCATCTGTAAGTATATCTAATATTAATGCTGTTGTTTCAGTACTTAGAGGAATATGGAGACCTTCCTCCAGAAAT
>JAZGTK010016396.1:0-12752 GCA_036877625.1 Ambastaia sidthimunki
AAATGTATATTCACTATAGTACTTTTCATGACATTTTCCATAAGATTTTCTTAATCTTTATCCGTTTTCCACACCTAAAATTCAAAATTGTAAAATTGCTGAACCTAGCTCAATAATACAATATTTATTAATATTACAGTATGCAATTTTAAACAAACTATATGATTGAATATCTACTTTATTTTAAGCCTTCACGGCTGATATGTTTTTGAAATTGTTTTGAGACCAGGATACATTTTTGTGTGTGGGTGGGTGTGTGTGAACACAAAATATGGATGGTCTGCCAATAATATTGCCTTTTAGGGTCTGGAAACACTTTGCAGCCATTATGTAGGCGTTTAAAATTGCCTCTGCTAATCTGCATTTCTATCTTTTCACAGCCCACACGTTTTTTAAACAGTTCCATTGTAAACATTCTCTGAAGCAGCAAAACCTCCAACCTGAACATCCACGGCGGAATAAAATATATATTATTGTCGATTTGAAAAGTGAGAATTAACTAAAAAAACAGAATAGGGTCTAATAAAGTTCACTGTATGTGTGATGTAAATGGCGCATTATAATACAACCATTAAATCATCATTATGTCACTTTTCTCTGACCATTTGGTTACTTTGGTTAATATAGTTTTTCAGTTTCATGAGCTCTGTAGAATCTGTTCATTATTGGTTGTGGTTCCAAACACAATGAAAAAATAATAATTCTACCAGTGATTTAATGTTTTCTTGTTGTTGTTTGTGTAACATCTATTTCTCACTTTTATATGTTCTGCCCTGTTTAACATCAATCACCTTTGATCAATACAATGAGTCTCCTGGCGTTTGACCGTCTCCAAGGAGACAAGCAGGGCTGTGACATTAAAAATGTATTGGACAGGAAATGGATGAGTTTTCTCTGCAATTTAAAATGGAATGCCACCAACGAGGTCATTTAGATCACAGACTAGTGAATTATGTGGATGAAAGAAACATGATTTTAGATGAAAACACACCCAGGTTGATACCACAAACGAATTTAATTTCATTCAGAATTACAATTCACACTACACATACCTCAGCAGACTAGTTGACACTGGTCTTTATTACTTGAAAGCAGTGATTTGTTGACTTTTAACACTAAATTTTCTTGTCATTTTTTTTATTATTGGCATAATCGAGCTGGCACGGAAACAACGTTTCAACCAAACGTTTGAACAATGTTTCAGCATTCAACGTTCAACCTCGTTCCCGTTTACTGTTAGCAGATCGTGACATGCGCTCAAGCTACTCATTACCGGCCAACTGCTTGAGAAAAAAACATAATAGGACACATTTACAGCTTTTTTGGGTAAAACCTACTTAAATAACTAAGATCGAAACTCTCACAAGCTTGAGTTAACAGTGACTTGTATGTTTGAGGTAAGCTCAGTTTCAGCAGGGGAACACACCCTTGTATGGCTCAAAAAAATTAAAGAGCAAAATGTAAAAAAATTACATTTGTGAATTTACAACTCGAAACTCAGTTTCAAAAACCTTTTACATATCACAGTCGTGCATGCCTACATACGACCTCACTCATTCACAATACTGAACAGCACAAAGGTGCAAATAAAGAAAGAAATGCCAGCTTCTACATTAAACACTTTCCTCATGAAAAGATGCGGTACAATGTTCAAATGTTACAGTAGCAACTGTAAGTTGGTCCTTCTCTAACTGCATACTAAGATGATTCGAACCCCTATCTGAAATGTTCATGTTATACGTCAGAATAATAATAAATCAGAAGTCTTTTCACATTAATAACACATCAGCCCTAGTTGAAAATAATTCATAAAAACAATCACATAAGGTAAGAATTTGTGGGCAAAGAAATAAATATCCATAGGGTCAGTTAAAAACTTGTCTTTGATAAGCCTTTAGCCTTTTTTGTTTCTATTCAGAAAGGCACGCTTCAAATCTGCTTCGAACGTGTGAAAATGTGTTAATGGAAATTTCTGGATATGAGTGCAAATGTTTCTTTTTGAGTGAATCTCAAAAAACATGTCTGGTTCATAATTCCTTTTTTAGGACCATTAATATGGTTTTGCATTGCTCCATGACGATTAAGCATATTTGCCAAAAACTAATGCTACGGTATTTAAACTGTAAAGTACATGTCATTATATAATTTGTAGTACTTTCTTAAATTTATGTTGATTTAAAGTATATTGTATTACAGCAAGGAAAAGCTGAAGAAAATCCCTATTTTTGGAAAATAAAGTGTCAAAATTAAGAATTTTGTGGATGGTAAATGCTTAATTGTCATAAAAATAATGACACAATGCCAAAACTCCTTATGGTCTAAAAATGCATCTTTTCGCAAAACATTTATTTTACCTTTTGATTTTAGGGTTAAATGTGACCTGCACCTGTTTTTGTGTGATTAACACTGCATGAAAAAACGCTAAATATCACAACATTATTGACTTAAAAATGTTATTGCCTGAAACATACTCTAAACAAGTACACAAACTTATCGCTTATGTTGTTTCACTCAGAAATGTGTCAGAATGCAATTTATAATACAACGCACACAAAACTGTCTGTTCATAAGTAGCTACATGGATAGTAACACTTTTGGTTTAATGGCACAGATATTTGAAGGTACCTCCAAAACCAACGTTGAATGTTAATGGCACAGATATTTAAATGTAACTCTATAGACAGTATTGAATTTTTGTCACAGTAACAGTAGTATGCATGCTAAATACTTCCATGTCTTCCATTGTCTGTGTACTTGCATGGCCTATGTTTCGGGCCCTAATCAATGTTAAAATTTGAAGCATATTTCTTATCACTTGTATACCTAAAAGATATTTCTGTTCGTGAAGGTATGTTGAGACCAGGCGAGTGAATATATTACAGCTAGCACCTACAAGATTTAAACCTTATTTCCTGTGTACAATTGAACAAAAAATATTACAATGCCTAAAACACAAGTCAAGGAAATAAGTTACTAGGCAGGCTACTAAAATGGCTGCCATTACATTCAGAAAAAACAACAATGCTTATGGAAACTTAATAAGTGACTATTTACACCTTCCGTGGACCAGGTGTCCAGCACCTTAGCAGGCAAAAACACAAAGTCTTGTATGATTGGCTCCCCTTCAGCCTTGTCACAAGGGCACAACTGTCTTCATATGATTGTTTTTCAAATCACACACAAATAACATGAATGATAAGGAGAAGACCACCAGCAGAGTCATTCCAACAGTTCCTTCACGGAAGACGGAGTTCAACATCTTGTTGAATTCCCATCCGCATTTGTTTCTCCAATAAAAGTTCCTGTAACTCAACTTGCAACTTTACAATTAGAGAATCTGGCACTTGCAACGTGATGGCTGTGGGTTCAATCCCAGGAAACATACTGATCAAAAACGTATACCTTGAACGCGCTGTAGGTCGCTTTGGATAAAAGCATCTGCCAAATGCGCAAAGGTAAATGAAAATCCCTGCGCAGGTTTTAAACTTTTCATTCATGTTTGGAATTGGCTGAAGCATGACATCACTGCCAGCATTTACTTCACAGTATTTGTTCACTTATCATTAATGTTGAAAATAAATGAAAGAAAAATAGAAACATTGACAACGATACATAAATCGAAGCTTTTAGACAAAACCTGCACATGATACCACCATTGCGGCTATAGACTGTTTACATTCAATACCCAACTGAAATTCCCTTTTTTAGGCTAAATCTGTTTTTACAATAACGTGTGTAAATATGAACACTTTAGGGATGTTTTCACATCATTCGCTATTTGTCTCTCACAAATATCTAAAAGAATCAGTCCACAAGAAGAACCGAGCAAAAAAACGCACATGATATAGTTTAAAGCATTGCTCCCATTTTCTGATTTTCCATAAAGACATTTTTAGAAGCAGCCCCTCCCCCCAAACCATCTTTACACTAAGTAAACAAGTAGCCCCTGGGTTTAAGGGTCTAACTGCTGGTGGATGCAGTTTAAATGGTCACATGACACCTGAGCCCCCACCACCTCCACTGAAAGATACAACAAGCTTCCAGTGAGCGCATACATGAGGATGGCTATACATGCAAGTCGGTCCCTTGGCAATAATAACGGAGGGTGTGTTGGTTGCAGTTGAGGATGTTTTGGGAACATACATGAGGGTCAAGCATTTAGACACTGAAGAAAGAGGCCCAGCATTGGGGGTGGGGCATCACCCTCACAACTCACACTATTCTCATGCTAATCACAGAAATAGATGGTCGCTCTATTCCTGTGGGAGTAAAGGGAGTTGCCCCTGGCAACACTTCCAATTCTATTTTTCCCTCTTTGGCTCCTCCCCCTCCTTTGCACAACGGCCTATGCGCATGCGCAGTGTACCGCTCTTGTGCAAGTGCCAGAGCTGCAGAAACTCCTCAGGCATGGCATGAAATCCAGAAGATGGGAGGATGTTGTCATAATAGTGATGGCTGACCGGTTGCTTATCCAAACCTATGGAAAATGGCCAGAAACCGTAAGCGGTCACCTCTTCGCACAAGCCGAGCGCTAGGCTCACCAAGAAAAGCCCAGTTGACAGGCGTTTGCCATGGACATCACGGTTTCTCCAGAAACGGCCGACATTTCTGAGGAAGTCCGGGTTGGCAAAGAGAACGGTCTGGCTGGAGGCGGAGTCTGCAAGGGCATGGTATGCCCGCAGGGAGGGGTCAGTGCCGGGCTTCATGGAGAATGCTGGCATGTAGATGTAGCTTGAACCGTATGCCTTCATGCTCTCTACAAAGGCCTTGCGGGACCAAAGTAGATTCTGAAAGCTTGATTGGTAAAAACAATAATGGTAAACAATGATTACATATTCATGACAATTCATAAAGAGGTTTCCTGTTATTTAATTGTATAACATATACAAATATGTACTAGTAATGTCTCTACTGAGTGACTGAAACAATGACAACTTAGAACAATGTTTTCATATGATGGCTCACTTCAACAATACAGTGTATTTTTATGCCCCCTTTATATATATCTTAATGAAATAACACTTCATACTCAGTGTTTGAAACATGATAATCATATACATTTTTCATAATACATGAACAAGGTTATTCATAAATAAATATTACTTGCAGATGTTGCCATGTAACTATTATTTAATGAAAAACAAGCATTTCATTAAGAAATATTTCAGGTGTTCAGAAGTGATTCACCATCTAGAGTTTTACAAATCTCCCCCAGCAAACAATTTTAGGTTGTAAGAACTTTTCGCTAACATTTCCATAAAGCAACAGAAAATGTTAAAGATGTCATTTTGATTCTAGGAATGTTACTTGGTTATAAGAACGTTATTCAAACATATTTTATTTCTGTAACATTTTTTAAATGTTCCACCAACACTTACAACAAAGAAAAACATTTTTTATATATATGATATATAATGTTAAAAAAACATTCTACTAACATTGTGAGAACATTCCCTGTTAGCCGGCTCTTCAATATTTTAGTTTTAATTCTGTTTTAATTCATCATAATGTAACAAACCACCCCACTAACAGAAACCCCCAATTACAAATAATGTGAAGCAGAATGATTTTCATGTTACGGTGGTTAGAAAAGACAAATGACTTCTAACCACAACAGTGCAGAGAAAAGTATGTCATTGAATTATATAAACCCTAGAAACAAGACATGTACCTCTTTTCAATGATGCTTGGATTAGCAGTCACTAGGTGAGTTCTGGTACCTACGTCAGGAGTGTATTTTTTGGATAGAGGGGGGAGGTTACATCTGGAGGTGGAACAGATGGAAAGGGATTGTGATGCAAATGAGAACGGATGCAGATTGGCAGAGTAATGCCCATTTTTCTATTAGTTTATTCAAGTCTATATAATATTAAGTATCAAAATCAAAATATTCTGAACAAGCAGATATTTGGACAGTCTGTCTCACCTCAAGACAAAGTCAGCTTGATCGATTTCATTTCCACAGCCACTGTGTTTCAGGACCCCACCGTTGCCCACCACAGAACACTTCTTCAGTGGAAGCTGCAATGGTGTATCCTAGCAACACAAAAACAGTGCGAGTTACACAAGAGCATCAATGCAATAAAAATTCAAAGACACACACACACACACACAGTACATTTCCATTTCGTTTTACTTGGTTAAATTATTTTACTATTATTTTAATTTACCAATTACATACAAAAATACATTTAAAAATACATTCCTATTTCATGTTTATTGTTAAAACAATAAAAAACATGCACAATGATACGTCGTGCACTGATAAACACATTTTTTCTTCAGTGTTACAGTAAGTCTTCTGTGTGCTGATTTGCATGTCGTTCTAACTAAAATGTAATACTGAGCTCATCAGTGATGTCTTTTAAGGACATGTGTGTGTAAACATCTTAATTGTTCGTAATTGTTTTTGTTGCACACAGACTCATCATAGACCAACTCTGCTAAAAGAATTCCTCATTGACCCTTTTAACTTTGTAAGAGACTGTCTACAGTAATATGACTCTATTAACGACAGCTCTCAGTAAATATACTCACTAAATCACAGAGTATGGACACTAGAGTGTGGTGTGGGCATGTGTGTACAGTGAATAGATGTTGTGTGTGTCCATCAGTGATTAGCGTGGGTTTTGAGACAGTGTAGGAGGAACATTGCGACTGTGAGGCGGCAGGGTGCCCAGTGCCTGACAATCAGGACCCGTACGGGTGTCTCTCCCATGCCTGTTTATTTTTAGAAGGCAGAGTGCTGGGCTTAGCATCATGGAGAGTGGGGGTGGAAAGAAAGAAAACAGGACCAACTGCTTCTCTTCGAACGCACATTCACATATAGCCACAGTCATTTATGTTTGCAGCCAAAACCCTTATATGGTAACTTTTTAAACAAGTACATCAATAGGAAGGTGAACACAGATAATCTTTTTAGCTAAATTTAATTTGATTGTCTTTTCAGGTTAGGGGATGCTACTAAATGCTGCTCATCTGAGATTATTATAGAGGATAGTGGATACAAAAACTGTATTTCTGGCCTCTTTCTCTGCTGATCTAATTATAACCAGCACCTGCCTTTCTATGAATTGGTTGACAGTTGTGTAGTTACACCTTAATCACAACTAGGACTTCCACACTGTTGGTCCAAATCTGATTTTTGTGAATATCCGGAATCTTGGAATCTGATCATATTTAGCAAGCGATCACCAGAAATTAGATATTTAGAAATTAGAATACCCACTAACCCTACAGAGTAAACACTTTATTCTACATTAAAAGTCTGTGTAAATGCACATTTCCACATGATGAAATGCATGTGGTAAGAATTACTGCAAGTGCAACTTATTTAACAGATAGTTAATAAAACAGATAATACCTGAACAAAGAATGGGTACGTCTCATTGTTGACTGTGTGGTAATGGTAGAATTCACCATCATACCACATTTTCTTTCCAATTGGGGAATTCTCTTTAGTCACAACAAACATCCTCTTTGGGTCACAGCAATCTGTCAGCAGCTTCCTGCAAAACAATAAAGGAAGGAAATGAATAATGCAGAGAAAAGCAACGTTTTACAAGTTTTCCTACAAAAACTCCCTTTATAACAGGTTTTAACAACTACTATGTATTTAATAAATAAATGCTACTGTATAATAAATAAACAAAAACATAAAATATACGTATTGTGTATGTGTTTTTTACAAGATATATTATAAGTAATTACATGTATGTAGGATATGCATGTAATTACCCTTTTAATCTAATACCTAATCCTAAACCAACCCCTAGGCCTAATCCTACCCAGAATAACACAGTATGTACAAAAATGCAATAATTCAATACACCAAATATGAACCAGAATTGGGACCAAATTACGATAATACAATGCTTTCCGTGTCAACATTAAATTTTCTTTAAATTATCAACAAAATGTATACATGTTATGTAATGATGGCCAGCGCTTCTGTGAGGTCGTTGCAGGGACAGATATGTTACGCGTCTGTCCCTCCGCGCATGCGCATTCGCTTAATCTGTTTCTCTTAAGTGCGATGTCTGCGCTACCCGTACATCCGAATAAATGAGCCTAAATAATGGAAGATGCGCCGATTGCATCTCCTCGCTTCATTTCATAACAGTAGACAAAGATCAAAATGTAATTACAACTGCTATCTGTCTATCTTAAAATGTTTGCTTTAACATCAGATATAGCCTGCAATTAATAAATGTATCCTGTACTACACGATTACCAAAATGCTTTTCAATACCTGTACAGATCGATACCCGTCTGGTTTCTGGTCCACGTTTGTCCCTGCCGCAGAACCTCATCCACCATCTCCTTGTCGCTGGGTATTCTGTACACTGGGAAGATGTACAGCCAACACAACGCCAGCACACCCAGCGTAGCCCATACAGACTTGCTCCTGTGACATCTCAAAGACATCATTCCGCCTAACTGATCTGACAAACCCATACGCCTGGTCCAAAAACGTGCTCGCGGCTGATCCGTTTTATTTCTGTGCAACCGCCATTATGACAAAAACACATTTAAATACCGTTATCCGTGTCTTTCCATCATGCGGTCTTTAGGAGAAGCCAGTCGAGATGCATCAGTCTCATATTTTAATTCGCGAATGCATCAAATTCCTCCACGTTCCCGTCGCTTCTGGTTAGTTGATGTGTAAAATCACTTTCATTGCGCTCAATGGGATGTGTTGAATGCGGTCGCCGTGCACCGGTTCGATGTGGCCCAGGTACAGGAATCTCACGGGTTTTTATACGGGATCCAGGGATCCTTTCCCCCCATCACCCCCGATGTAACCCGTCTTGAGCTCTCTAACAAATCTAATTCCTGCGCTCTCATCGCCACATCATCATGACCTATTTCTATGTCCCGCTATGATAATTAAAATTTTAAGGCCTCCCCTCCCTTTCTGGCCGCTTCCGATGTAATCTTCCGACTACTGAGAGACAAAGCTCAGTTTCTTAATGCTTTAACACGCACCATTGCCCCCGTTAGTTGTTATTGTACTGCCCCCTTCTGGTGAATCTAGCCTGCTGCTTAATACATTTTGCGAAGATTAATCTGTACATTGCCTAATAAACAAAAAAATTATACAATAAATATATTCTGCACAGTATGTGTATTTTTAATATGCATGGAATATAATATGTCAATTTATTTAATATTTTTACATAGCAAATTTTTAATGACTGTCAATGCAGAAGACCAATTCAAATTTATTTAAATAGTGCTTTTTTTTACCATGTTGCATTGTTGAGATGCAAGATGTGCTTGGTCAAACTAATTAGTGATACTAAGATAGATTATGAATTTAGATTTGACTAAACTGATGACAGCTATAAAACTTTTAAACCATTAGAAGAAATGGACGTGTCAGAAATATTTGTCATTGTATGAGAAAGCTCATACCTGTCTCAGTTTTTGAGAAGGTATGTATGTATGTATGTAGGTGAGTATGTATGTACTTTTTTACTTTTTCTACCATTGCAGCTTACATGGAGATGTACCTTAAAAAAAGGATAACATTTCATAGAACAAGAGAATAATATTTATAAGGAATTTTCAACAACACCATAAAATATCTGAACATTGCATAATGGAATAAACATGGGAGAGTAAAAAATAGTTAAAGAAATAGTTAAGACTGTAGTTAGATTATATAAAAGCAATATCAACAATTTACAAAACCCTAAGTCAAGCTAAATGTCAGCAGTCCCCCAGTTAGCAAGCCAACAGGGCGACAGTGGCAAGACACCAACATGTGTTCAAGTTGAACCAGTTGCATTGTGGGATACATACCTCTGTGTACAGTTTTCTGGTGTATATGCTGGATAGGCCATTTAGGTACAGTATTACATGCTTACAGAAAATTCACATACCGCACACTGTTTCATAATAGCAAATTACTGTTGCTTTGCCCTGTTCTGCCAGCAGAGAGAGATCTTGGGATATAAATTAAGCTACTTGACTGCAGTGCATATGGACGTAAATTAAAAACTGTCGCTAAAGGGCTTTCAGACAACGCATTGCATAGCTTGACATTCCACACCCTGTCACTGCGGTTTAAATGTCAGCTTTGTCAGGCACTTTTCCTCTGAAACATATGCGGATTTTTTTTTTAATGTTCTTACAAACGTATTACTTTGGCAACCACAGGAATGTTGCCAAACTGCTGCTCCCCAGTTTTCATTTTAATTCTGAGTTTAAAATGTATTTGGAGTTATTGTATTTTATGGGATATCATGTATTATTATTACAGTTTCGATTATTTCAGTGATTCACCTTTAAACTAAAAAACAATACTGTAAGTAAAAAACTGAATGACCAAATTTCCTCTTTGTTGTTACTGAACCAGTGTTGCCAACTATTTTATTTAGCTAGAGACAAGATTACATTTGCTATATTTGGTGCTAGTCGCTTTGTTGCTAAGGGGGTCTGAAGAGTGTCAATGTACAGGTTACAGGTTAAGAATCCAGCGTGGCAGTGTAACAATAAAATCTCCACAATCACTTTTTAATTTCTCCCCTTTCTATTTTGTATTTTTTACTGTATATTTTGTAAGGTAAGGTACTTGACACTGTATCTTCAAATTATTTTGCTTATTCAAACAAAACTTACTACTCACTCTAAAAATTAGCGACTGTGCCTTTATGGATAAAAGCTGCAAATAGTAAATGGTTGTGCTCATGTTAACTGAATAGATGATCCTAAAATCATAGTCTGTGGATTGTGTTAACACAGATGTGCTGTAGCTTTTGGCCCTGTATTTGCTGCTCGCTGCTATTTGTAATGAATTTTTAATGCAGTCATTCACGTAGAAGATTTTCAAATGATGTGTTTAAACATCTAATGCTGTTAACTCTAAAATAGCATCAAGTTGCACAATGAGAATAGTTCCAAGTGGGACTTTTTATCCTGCTTTAAAGTCTGAGGATTAGGTATCACCAAACAGGAAAATGTCTCCTAAGCTCTCTGTCGTTTGGGATCATTTGTTTAAATTGAAACAATGGCTGATGTAGAGCTGGCCAGTCACGTTTAGCCAGTATTGCAAGAGCACGTAATGCAGAGGGTTATATTTAGCAGGTGAAAGGACAGACTGATGGATTATGTTTATCATACCAGGAAACTTTCTGTCCTTCTGTCCTTGTTTACTCATGTGGTTTGTAGTTTATTCATTTGACCCAATCGAATTGACTGTAAACCATCACAGTTTGGCATTGGCCTCTTTAAAATTACATAGTAATTTTAATATAAATTTCCAGTTTGTCATCGTAGTTCTGTGGACATTTCAGAAATTGACAGTCAGTGCCGTATCAATAAAAAGCGCATATTTAAAAGGTTTTTTTTACTTGTTACTGTATTAAGCAATAATATTAAGCAATTGTTAACAACAGCATCAACAATAATACAAATAATACATACAATAAAGTTTTGCTGATCAGACCTGCAATACAAAAACTGCACAAATCCTTCAAATCTTCCCTCATCTAACACATCATGGTTTCATATGTCACAGGTGTTGACAGGCAGTGATGCATTGAGCCATCAGCAATCACAGACTCTGTAATACCAGCAAAAACTCTCTGACCAGTAAGTTCTTAATAACTGTGCTGGGATTAGATTTCAGATTAAACACCTGCTGTAATGATCATTTTACTGGTGTGGAAATATGATACCATCACTATTCTACTGTACCTCCACAATATGTTTTGTGATGGGTATTTGTTTACCCAAATTTGTTTTATTTGTGTAACAGCTAAAAATAATTTTAGGACTTCTAAAATACTATTAGTTAAATGAGTAAATATACTAATACTTTAAATACTTAAAATTTAGACTACAGTGTGTGATTATTAACAATGTACAAAACCACAGTCTGAAAAACAAACGTTTGTGCAATTTAACAAAAACGTTTTTGTTATTACATATATTATTTGTGACAACTAACCCCAGTTACCCTATAACCAAAATATATATGGAAACATCATCGTTTAGTTTGTCAGCCCGTATAAAAACATAAAGGCCTCACTGACAATTGTTTCTCTATTTCTTAATGAACATTGACAGTCAGGTGAGCATTTATTTTCAATATTGTTTTCCATGTAAGATTATTAGTATTAAATTCCTGACTGTGTCTTCCTGGTCTTTTGTATGTCACCTCTTGTCTTCCTGCTGTTCTGTTCTCTTGTTTGTTGTCATGGTTACCCACATGTGTGCTAATGACCAGCCCCGCCCCCTTGTTAACCTGTTAGCTTGTCTTTCCCTGTGTAAATAGTAGTATTACAGTTGTCAGTTTTTGTCAGTCGTCATGTTTTGTCAGTCATTGTGTGTGTTTGTTATTTGAATGTAGGTCCTGGGGGGTATTCCATCAAGCTCGCTAACTCCAAATCCTCGCTAACTTCGATAAGCGTCGCTAGTTTTAGCGAGAATTCGGTTCCATTACTCTCGCTAAAAGGAATCCCAGCTGAGTTACTAGGGTAACATGCTTCTGAACTAACCTGCTCCGTGGCAGGTTAACTATCAGGCTTAATCAAGCGGCGTTACAAAGAACACGTACCTGTAGTAAACAGAGTCTCAAACAAACAGTTCCTCATACTTCCCGCTTGGTTTTTCGTGTTGTCCGAAAACAAAGGTGACAGTGTCAGCAAAAATGAATTTACATCACATTCTTGGTTAGTTTTGTCGAATTCCCAATGATTAAAATTTTGTAGTGTTGTCATAATAATGTCTTGAAATATGAAAAT
>JAZGTK010016397.1:0-12751 GCA_036877625.1 Ambastaia sidthimunki
GTTTCCAGGTACACTGTGTCCCTGACCAATAAAAAAATGAATTGTTAGCTGTTCATCTGGGTATGATAAAGGTTAGGATTGTGATTTTTAATCTGGTACCAAATTTGTGTATTTAGGAATCGAATAACAGCCTCTCTTTAAAATCAATAAATCACAAAGCTTCTCTGTAGGCTCCTCCTTTTTTCAATAGATAAACTGAATGAAATCTGCTATCATCTGCAGTTAAATGCATTTTACAGAGTTCAGTATTAATTAGCATTTCAAGGGCTTTGAGGAGCTCAACGCAGTGAAAACTGTGGAGATGGTGGTAGATTTTAGACAGAACCCAGCTCCACCCTCCCTCATCCTGTGTGACTTCCCAGTCGACACAGTGGACCCTCTGCTTCCTGGGAACCATCATCCCCCAGGACCTCAAGTGAAAGTTGAACATCAGCTCTCTGATTTAAAAAGGCCACCAGCAGATGCAGCAACGTCCTACAGCAGATGAAGTTCAAACTGCTGAAGATAATGATGGTGTATTTCTACACCTCCATCATTGAGTCTACACTCACCTCCTCCATCACCGTCTGGTACACCGCTGCCACTGCTAAGGACAAAGGCAGAGAGCAACATATCATTTACTCCGCTGAGAAGGTGACTGGCTGCCATCTGCCATTTCTTTGGGAGCGAGTTACTGCCCTCCATCAGGAGGCTGTGATCCATCAGGACAAAAACCCAAAACCTCTTTCCATCTGCAACTGGCCTCATCAACAATACTTGGGACACACTATGGTTTCTACCCACACCATTGGACACTATGTAATTACATTACATTAGGACACTGTCAGCATTTGCAATGGGCCCATTTTGCACATCTTGCACTACCGTTAATGGCTTAATGTTAATTTCCTAAATTTTTGATATTCTTAAATTGTTTACAGTTCCTGTAGTATTTTTGCACTTTTTGCATTTTTGTCTATTATTATTCTTTTTATTATCTTATTGTTGTTTTTACTGTCTGGGAATTGGGAATTTGTGAAAAATAAAAATGCTTAAAAGACAACGACTCCTTTAAGGCATAGCAAAGGACAAAATAAAAAGGGGCTATTCAACCAAAGCCTTTACCCCACATATGAGAACAAAGTTCTGGGCCAAAATAAAAGAAAATAAACTACAAGCCTGTGAAACAGCTTAAACAGAGAAAAGGAAGTCTGTGAATGTTTATCTGATTATAGCACAGACTCTTTGAAGAAACAGTCATATGAGAGAGGGGCAAACACGGCCTTGTGATAATACTGCAAGCAGAAAGCATGAACATGTATATACTACACTGCTAAGAGCTGAAAGACTTCAGTGATACTGTGATATGGCCTCTTTAGATTTACACACTCCTGGCACATTTTTGGAACAAGTTATTTGAAATAATGTCACACTTGATAATTGTAGAAACTAGATTATGAGTTTAAACATCTCTGGAGGTAGCAGGCCTACAAGAGCCAAAAACTTACATAACAAGAGGCTGTAACATAAAACTGTCTGCAATTCTTCAAATGGTGTTGTTGCATTAGCTACAGCCTGCGTATTTGAATGAAGAGACTCAATGTCAATTTGGAGTTCATCCTTTCTGTTAAAACCCTAAAACAACAGGATCAGCAATCTGCTGCACATGAGAGGTTAGCATACAACATTCTAATAGCCTGCAAAAACTGTGACATTGGCACAGAGCATGTACAGTTATGTGAAGATAACCTTTAGTCTATGGAAAACAGGTCAGTTGCTCAAGATGCTGTCCCACAGAAAGCAACCCATTAAAAAAAAAAACACCAGCACAAAAATGATGTAACCAGCCTTACATTTCACTGCTGGTTGTATCTTGCATTTAATCATGTATGTAACAAATTAAAATGTTGAATTTTCAATGTGGCAAGTCTAAGAACAAATATTAAAAATAGGTTTTCAATACAAGACCATCTGACACATTTCTGGTTCTAATTTTGATACAACAAACAAAATTTATACAAAAAAGCTGGACACACATTGGACGAGAAGCTTTCAAAATTGAACAAAATTGAAAATTGTTTTCTGTCACCATGACATCCCGCTTTAGACCACCTAACATTTTGCTGAACAAATGGCCTAATAAAGGAACATCTTGCATACCATACCAAATGTTTGACTGGAAAGTCATTTACCCTGTGCTTCATTCCTAAAGCTGCAATCTGTAACTTTAGCCTCCCTATCGCCATCTCTGTCTGAAACATAAAATTTCAGGTCCTTTTTTTTACAAAATGTTGAAATCCAATGAAGCCGAACTGACATTTCCCACAAAATACAAATACAACCCAACAGCTTAAATTATTAATCAATATTATAAAATTATTGTTGCAAATGGAGGTAAAATAAGGACAGCATTCTGAACACTGGTCTTTCATGTACATCCTTGTTTAAAAATCGCTTTAAAAAGAGACAAATCAAAATAAATGGGACTGTTTTCTCCAGCAGTTTTATGATTTCAGTGTTTGTCTACTGGTTTCCTTAAATGAGACGTGACAGAGGAACAGAGATGGCCAAAAACATGGGCTGTGTTTATTTATGTAGTCTAACTATCAAATAAACAACCTTGTTAGACATCTCCACTGCACTTATAGCCCTTAACTTATGTAATTTCTCATTCCTTCACTCAGCTGCTTATACTTTTTTGCTAACACTTTTGCCTCATTTTAAATAAAAAAAATAATTTATGAATAGTTTTCCTGCACTAGTATGTTTTCTGCAAACCTGCTTAACAACGATGCACATGTGGCAAGGTGCTTAAGAATTATTATTAATTGAATTTCATGATTCATAACCTTCTGAAACTGAATGCTGCCCTTTTAGGCAAAGTCAGACTGTTTCATAACCACGGCTATATTCCTCCTCCTCCTCACAATGTCAGGATGATGCAGTGTAACTTCCTGTTACTGAATAACTACAGAAGAGAGAGAGAGGAAGCTCATAATGACTCAAAATTTTCAGTTTCAAATGTTTATGACACACAGCTCCACACAACTGCACTGTGTTTGTACTGGCTACTGATCATAATACAAAACACTCACTGTTTTTTCCTTTTCAACAAAAACTTACATATAATTTCCACAAAATGTTTCCACAATGTTTTCACAAAAAAGCATAAACATTTCGTTTGAAAATGGATTTATAATGAGGGTGAGGCAGACCCAAATCCACATAAATGTGTCTCTGTACTGTTTCATAAACCCCGTTGGCATGTAACTGCTGTGAAACTGCTCATATTGTGGTTGGTCAGAGAGGATGTAGAAGCTAAATATCAGGCAGTTTCATCACATCCTCTTAACATTTTTTAGGCCTCAGCTGGAGTCTTAAAATAATCAACAGCATTTCAACAAAAGGGGACGTGAAACATGCCACAAACCAACCAGCTTAGTTCTCTAAATGCAAGATGCGAGGACGTGAAACTGAGGACAGAGAACTCGAGGTATTGTGAATAAAATGAAAGATGTTTGCACAAGTAGCTATACGCCTTTTACTCTCTCCTTCACAATCACACACACACAAATACTGTAATAAGTCCGTACAAATAGTTATGACATACAAATAGTTACATCTTCTGTGTTTTCTGGGAAAAAGGTATCAAAATATAGCAAATGTGTCAAAAAGACTATTTCAAGCATTCTAGCAAAAGAGAGTTTGTTTTCACTGTTTTTAAACTGTTCCAGCACAGCATGAGTCCCACTGGAGCAGCATTAACTTAAAGCCGCTGTAAGACTGAAATCTATTTACAGCATGTTCACAAGAGTATCAAATCATTCCCACAGTCCCAGTTAAATCACAGTAATCAGCTTTAAATGACCTGTCTAAGAGTCGTTTGTTGATCCCTAGCTGCATACTGCAAACAATTTGCTGAATTGATTTTTATTTATATGGTTTCAATTCAGATTGATTTAAATTTGATTTAATATCGAATTGATGTTAGTTTTAGTTTTTAGTTGTCATATTTAACATAACTGCTGTTAACTGAACCCACCTACTCAACTATATTACTGAAATTCACATTTCCATTAACAGGCCCACACAGGTAATATTTACACCCTCTTACAGTGTTTCCCACAGGAATTATTGAGGCTATGGGGGGACATCTTACTCTGAAGTGTAAGAGGTGTAAGAGGCTTAAGTGTAAAGACACCATAGATGACTTTTTCATCTATGGTGAGCAGCAGCTAACAGGCAGTGATACAGTCTAGTCTACAGGTGTTCTGATCTCAGTGTTTGCTGACTGCTGGAGTGAGACACTTTAAACAATTATAACATTTAAAACAATAAACCATAAAAACACCTGAACCATAAAAACTGAATACTATAATTTATTGGATATCATCCATTCATAAAACCTTAACCTTAATTTACAGCACAATAGATGAGTCTGTAAGGACCCATTTGGGTATTAGGATACACTCAGGATAGTTTTAGATATTAGAACTGTAGCCAAACGTCATCGGTTAATTAAAAACATTGCCTAATGTTGTTATGAGTAGATGTTTTGTAACATCCCAGCTTGAAGTCTGGACAACATGACAGAGTTCCTCTGTGAAGTGTTTGGAATCTTTGAGTTTGTCGGGAGAAAAGTTCCATGACTTTTCAAACTTCTCCGCATTAAATCACACTGTTTCCACACTTTTTCTGCTTCTGGCTGGCCGATCAGAAGTCATCACTGATTCCAAGCAAACAGCGTGACAAAGCCAGAGAAATATGGGCTCTGTTAAAGACAGGCTTTGTGTTTTTGTGTGTGGGGGTCAGTCAAAGTTAAAAGCCAGCAGTCATCAGCACCATGGAAGCTGAAAGGCCACACCCCAGCCTCTATCTCTGAACCTCTGCTAATGAGCGAGACTTTTAAAGAACCCTTTATGAGACGCCAATTCCTGTTTTACACCCAAAACAGATTTCTAACCTGATTAGGGCCAGATCAAGCATGCCTGCAGCACACAAGAAAGATGGAGCAGACAGTCCCCAGCAGCTTTTAAAAAGCTTCCATGAGGTGAACAGAAACACAGGAGGCAAAGCTGTAAAAAATGATTCTGATTTCAGTGCCGAAATCTCAAGCTTGAGTAAGTATAAATCCATTTCTAAAGCTGCATGCCAAAACTTTTTCCTGTTACTTCACATACTTCTCGCCGACTTTGACAGTCTTTTGTCATCCTTGTGGAAATAAAATGTTCATGTCATTTCTCATGCTTGTAGGATTACTTCGCACAGGCTGATTTTGGCCGTCAGCTCGTTCCATGACGTGCAATCATTGTAAATAGATGCAGCCAGCAGTCACAAGCTAACGCAACAGAACATAGTTATACAGTGTTAGCAATGCAGAGGAGTAAATTAGGCCTACAGCCAACAGAGACACAGTCTCTGTAATATCACCACCTGTTCTGTGATGGGAGATCTAAAAGAGAGAGAAACAAGAGGGAAAGTGTGTGGTCTGCAGCTGACTGCCACTGATAGAGATGTAGGAAGTAAACGCTTCAGGAAATGAAGACTTTATCTAGGTCAGGTAATTGATGTTGACACAGTGATGAATCTAAACGAAAGAACTATCTGACATTATTTTCTCTGCCATGTGTTTTTGGTACAGTTGTGGTTTGTGTGAGAGGGCTGGGCTCTATTGTTTGACTCAATATAAGATAACCTCTCTGCTACTAATATTCTTTCATAAACGTGTCTATAACTGAAATGTAAATGCGTAAACATGAACTGTGTTTAAAGCGTAGAGATGAATGGTGATATCAGCATTACAGTGGTTGTGTTTTTGAAATCAACTCGATTTCCATCATTAAAGAAATCCCATTGTGATCTGGCTTCACAACGTCAAAGGAAAATAAATCAAGAGCAGACTGGGCCAATCCCAGAGTAAACACTGTATTATCCGCCTGCATTTACTGTCTATTACCCAATGAACAGTGAGGCCAGCACCTACATACTGACAGACAATAGCTCTTTTTTCTAGTTTACCATGCCAGAATGCATAAACAAGAAGACAACATATTCACATGTTTCAGATGACCCAGAGCAACAAGGCACCTACGCAAGCAACAGACAAAAGGATCTCTTATAATCTTCTCTAAGACATGGTCAGTCTTCAAAACCTCAAACACATTCCGGCTACATCCCAATTCAATGTTTTTGTCCTCAATAGTGTGCAAGATGTGTACTATACAGTGTCACAGTATGTTTAAAAAAAAACGCTAAAAAAAGGAAGAGTAATTTCTGATAATTCTCTATAGATTCAGAAATAAAGCGAGTAGTGGTGGGAATCAGGGTGGGATTATTCAATATCTGACTCAAGATATGATAATATTGTCTGTATATTAGACTTCAGTGCACAATTATATTTTCATAGTTTATGTCTTGCCTTAATCTTTGTACAGACTTGCTCTGAATTATGGTCAATTTCCTTTTTTCTTCATGACAAAACTTTAAGATATTAATATTTTTACAGTATATGTTTAAATAAGTTCACACTCACGTTTCAGTCCTGATTCAGAACCACACTAAACAATTTTTTGTCTGTCACATCTCAAGAGGCATCGTCAGTGTAAACACGTGTCTCTCGTGTTCTTTGTTTGTTTTCTCTGGTTGCTATCACACATTGCTTTTAGGTGATAGTTGTGGCTAGTGCAAGAACAGAAAGGGTTCACCAAAGTTTCACTTTTGTTCTTCAGTCACTGCTGTGTTGGACACATCTACTTCCCCAGCCTCAAACTGAGCTCCCATAAACATCACATCAAACCCTTACCTCACATAATGAAGTTTAACAACCCCTCAACCCAGTTTCACTGCTGTCAACAAAACCAGAATGCTGCTTTTTTCTGCTGATTTGACACAAGACCTGCTCTGCAACATCTGTATCACATTTAAACCACAGCAGTTGCAGCCTATTTACAGATCCACCTTTATCTGAAGGCCCATGTTTTATACATGGGCTGGACTATATTATTACCTGAATACTGCAGTCTGAGTCAGAGAAACTGGTAAGTACAAACAACAGATGTGTGATAATTTTCTGAGCCAATGGATTTTACTCCAGCCCAGCAGCTGATATTGACAACAGACATGCTCAAAGAACTGCCAATTAGACACGTGTCAAAACATATGGGTCTCATCAGACTCCAGGTTCAAACCATTCAGGCAGCTAGATGCTGTCATCTCACGAGTCTACTTAGAAGGGGTAATAACGCTTTTAACTACTGACGCACATTAACTACTGAGAAATTAGCAGATGGCGTTAAAGGCACTGTTCAAAAAATATTTTTTTCATCATTTAGTTACACTTCCATAGAATGCAAAGAAAATGTATTTATGGAACACATACACACAACTGGAAAAAAAACACAACTTTTTAAGAAATTGCAACTATTTTTTTCTGACAGAGATTGATGTCAATTATTTTTATGTGTAAACACATTTGCAGAATCGATTTTAAAATAGTTTCATTTCTGCTTTTTTTTAGGATGTCTGCAGATTCAGATGACAATACCTTCTGACATGTGTAAAGCAAAACTTCAGACTCTGCATAGACAATGAAATATATTAAATGGATTTAGAAACAATAAAAGTCAATTGGAAGCCCCCAATTAGATCACTAGCAACAACTATCTGTCAACATCTGCATACCACCTGAAAACACTAAATGTGTGTGTTGGTCTTTAGTCTTAAGTCATAAGTTTAGGATCATAGAGCAGCACAGGAAGTATATCATCAGCATTTATATCTGTCTTCCCTGCAGGATTCCCACAATCCCCTCCTTTAAAGGATGTTCCTGTAGCTCAACTGGTAGAGCATTGCGTTAGCAGCGCAAAGGTTGTGGGTTCAATCCCAGGAAACACAAGTACTGATAAAAATGTACACCTTGAATTCACTGTAAGTCACTCTGACAAAATGAATAAATGTAAATATATAAAAGTTAGGAAAAGGAAGTTAGGACATGCTTTCCAATGAATTATTTGGGATAAAAAAAAGTCCCTGACAAATAAAGAATCAATTTTTTGATTCTCTTTAGAGTCAGCTAATTACAACCAATTACAACATAATTCAGCTAGAACAAGAGTATCAAACACGAATAAAGGGGCAAAGGTTCTTTAGAAAAATACTCAACCTTTTAAGCAAATGATCCTCTTGTCATAACAGCAAAAGACACAGAATGTTCTAGTGTAATCTATACCAACCTTTACCATTTCAAATCACTTATGATCAGATATTAACCACGCTGAACAACGGTTACTATTCTGTAATGTTATATTGCAAAGAGACAGAAATGAATGACACATACAGAAGGAAGAGAGGAAGAGGTAAAACAGTAAACAAAACAACTAAGCTAAACGTAACTTGATAAATAGGGTTTGTGAATTGATATTCACACAAATAGGAGTCAAACTGATCTAAATATGATGGATGATAGATTCTGGGATTCAGAGATGCTGTGCCTCATGCAGTTTTTACAGTGGATCTCATCTTTCTCATAGATCTGAAGCCCCCATGGAGCCCAGCTTCCTGTACATGTGGTGTCAAAGCACTGAATGAGTAAACACTCTTCCACCAGAATCTCCTTCATCTGAAACATTAACCTCATCTGACCTGGAAGTCAGAGGGTTCACATGCATAACTGTTCACAGGGTTCACAAAAACATGCCAAAGACATCTAAAACAATGACAAAATATCAAACCATCAAAATCAAGGAGGTGTTTTAAACACTTAAACACTTGCTTTTTGTCTTAATTTCAGACATTTGAGAAGCTGAGGGAGGAACAATAAATAAGTGGGCCCAATGTCTCAGAAACAGGGGCCCTATAAATATTCAGGTCAAGTTACTCTGGCATCAGCTCAGTGTAGATGTTACTTTCTTTAACATGAAAAATACAAAATAAAATAAATAAAAATTAAAAGACATTTGGAGACCACTAAACTAAAGTGTGTTTTGGAGCGATTTACTAAATGACACTCAAATAAACACAAAAGATGCCAGAACTGAAAGTTCAGAGATTAAAAAACATTAAAAATAGTCTGAACACAGTAGTTCTGAAGTGTCAAGAAACCAAACTGACCATCAACTGCACCATATTAGCCAAATCATTTCACTGTCAACAACAATCCACAGTTACTCAGGCTGAGATTTACACAGCATGTGTGCAGTCCATTTCCTGAACACTCTTCTTGCCTGAACACAAACACACCACTCAGAGATACTCAGGATTCAGGATTCATCTGTCTCTTCTTCAAAAAGCTAGTTAGTTTCTTACCAAAGCAGATTTTCATCAAGTCAAAATGGTTTAATAGAACTAAAACAGTCTGTCATTGTCCTAATTATCATCATCAAAACTTTCACAAAACAAAATCACTAATAGTTTTCCACTGTAAGAAAGGTAGCAACCTCTAAATTAACTGGTTTTATTAAGACAATGTTTTTTATTAAGTCTGAATAAATCAATCAATAAATGTTATTTTAAAGTGTTAGATCAAGTAGACTTAATCCTTTACAAACATAACAACAGCATTTTACAGGCCATTCTTCTGTCCCAGTTCTCCCATTATTTATAAAGGTGGAATGAAGAGAAGCCGGTAGTATGAACCAGCAGCGTCAGAGACACTGAACAACACACCTCCATCTGCCATCTCTACACAAATCAGTGACACTGAAGGGTGTGTGCTTGCATGTTTGATAAAAATGCAAACAATCCACAGCAAACAGTGTCAGTGAGGGACAACATCAGCTGTTCACATCACCACTTACGTAACACCTTGTGGGAGGTGCTTTGTAATGAAAAGCTCAAGAAAAGATTTCCCCAATTTCATCTAAAATATTTACAAGAGGAGATCTAAAAAGTGTATCCAGTGTGAATCAAACTTTGACTGCACCTGCTGTCTTTATATTCAGCAGTTAGAGCCGCAGTTCTCCTGGGTTCTGCTAAACTAATCCATCCGCAGACCAAACGGCAGCCACAGAACAAGAACGAGGGGAAGATATGATCAGAGGAGTAAATGACTGGCTGCTCTCCATAAACAGGTCATGAATAAAACCAGTCTACTGCTTCACAGTCAATACAAGCCTCCCTTAATTTCAATAGTGTAAGTAGTGACAGACAAACAAAATCATTATAAATTATGTAGTCAAACACAGCCAAACCTGTAATTTCATGCAATCTGTAAGCAAGCGTACACTCCACAGACTTCATTTCATCTTCATTTCATCTACAGACAAATTCATCTATGATTGATTTTTAACATTAATCATTTGTTGTATTCAGTCACATTCTGTCATATCTTGCAAGAAAAGCCCTGATGTCAATCATAGAAATGTGACTGATTGTGTGAAAACCATATTTTTGCATGTGGTTTCCTTGACAACTCAGCATGTTTGATGTTGCCAGGGCCTATAATTAGTCAAAGCAGTTTACACATGTACTTGCAAACTCACTAAATTATATTACTGGTTGTTACACTACACAATAGGGTGTAACAATATTCAAAAACAAACCAAAACATTGTGATCACTGGGCCTGAAATTCAGCATCAGGTATTCCACACATTCTTTTTCCCACGTTTTGCACCAATAATTCCCACAAACATTTATGAACTTGTGAATTAACCACACAGATCAACAAATACTTTTTCTTTTCGTCTGTAATTTCATAATCAGCGTTTAAAAGAAGTGCGTTCTTGCTTATTTCTGAACGTACATTTGCTACACTTTTCATAAACAGACATGATCACCATCTTAAAAGCGCATTTGCCACAATTGTGCATATATTCATACTTTATACATATTGTCTGTCTTTATTATACTGTATATATGATGTAGATAAATGAATGTTTTAGAAACAAGGTTCTCTCTATCACAACTTAAACTGTTGATACCGTTAATGTATTTTCACAACTTTAAAATATTTAACCATATTTAACACAACTATGGTGAGCATTGACAAAGAATGACAAATGAATGGCATATTTCAGCAATTATATTCCAAACAAGCTGATTATCTGTTAATGCATTTTTGAAGAGGCGTGGCTCATTCACCTGTTAGTTTGATGTCAAACATCACAAGAATGTAAGATGAAGATTCTTTAAGGGAATTCCCTTTATGATTCACACATTCTTCCCAACCTACATGATTCATACATTCAAAAACCTTTCCTGATAAACAAGTGATGATTTTACAGCTCATCTAGCCTGTCTGTCAGGTAACATTGACCACATTACATGCCTTTAGCATTGAGTGTACCTGTTTTTTATCACAGCCTAAATGTTAAATGATCAGAACACACCGCAGATTTATGACCTATTTTTAAGGGCATGAATTATGGCATTACATTTTTTACTGTCTTCTGGAAGGTTTCTTTGGACTAGTTGGTTACAAAACTTAGTTACAATTAGTGGGTATTGGATGTTTAGACTTCCAAACAAATACTTTTGTTGTTTCTAAATGTTTGGAACAAAAACGGCCCATAAAGCAGAGGTTTAAAATTCATATTTGAATTACATGTTAACATTTAAAATACTCTTGCAAGTGCACACTGTGTGTGGAGTGTAGTCTTGTAATCAATTAAATATAACTATATGATTGATAATGAGTCTATATCATATACTGATACTGATACTATATGATATATGGCTATATCAAGGCAAGCCATGAGCCCTCAAAACTCAAATCTGATCCCCGAATTTTCATCTCTAACAATCATAAACACACACTTTGTACAGTGACGGGATGCATTTATATATAACTATTCAAAACAGAATGTGTTACACCTCAATTACACATAAATTAAATATTTAAAAACAACTATTGTTTGTGTGGTCTTAAAAACTCATGCACAATGATGACAAAGTATGAATCCTTCAGTTAGGGTTGTGTTGTAATCATATGGCTGCAGTATAGACTGATCTGCAGTATGCAGATCTAGGACAGAGTGTTCTAGAATCTCAGCTCTCTCTCGAAGACACACTTTCTCTTTCATTTGATGGTTTATCCTAAAAAAACTGAAGGGTGTAATTACCTACAAATAGCTGCACACTTAGTGAACTAGGGAAGTTTTACTCTGGCTGTTTTTAGCTGGATTTTTTGAGGCTGGTGAAAGATATAGGATATATTTAGCGAAGATTTAAATGGGAAATAACTTGTCCAGGGGTTTTCTCCTACATGACTGTGTAAATACACTGGAGGGTATCAACAGTACAGAGGGCACATGTAGTTAAGTTCTGGGTATAAGGCTCTACTGCCAAAACTACCATTGGCTATGATGTCCCTATCACAAGATACATCCCCAAACTGATCAATATGGTTTGAAAATAATCAACAATATTAAGCTGCACCATTACGATGTGAGACATCAGGATAAACTGAATCCCTTACAACACTAATGAGCCCTTTAAATCCGTCCTAACATTCCTGACTGCTGTTTTCATGAAAATATGTACTGTTGAGACAGATACATTTAACACTACGCTTTGTGGTCGTATCATAATGTGTGTGAGCCATTAATTAGCACTGTAGGAATCTATTAAAATACAGACAGCACTTTCTCGCAGACGCCCTTCATAAAAGCAGGAGAGCTTTTGCTACCGTGGCACTTTAACCAAGAACAAATGTTGAGAAGACTGGAGGTGCTCCAAAACACACAAGTGCAAGTATGTAAATGCTATAATGCTCTGTGCTGAAATCTTGCTAGAGTTTGTATTTAATATTTATAAACTCCACATTAAATAAACAA
>JAZGTK010016399.1:0-12750 GCA_036877625.1 Ambastaia sidthimunki
TTTGAAGTGGTGGGAGTTTGTCAGTTTTAAAGACGGGAAATGATGGAGAAGAAATAATAAAAACAATATAAACACTCCCCGTCGCTAATCTCAAAGGTAGCACTTAGCATTCGTGTTTGTTTATGCTCACATGACACTAATCTTGTTTACGTTCTGCACGGAGACATCTGTGCGCAGAATAAACTCAACAATAACAGTGTCACAAGCGTTCAAGATGAAAGAATGACTTTAAATATATGCTGAGATTTGGAGTTCCAACACACGTAACTACCTGATATCAGCGATTTCACAAAGAATATGAGAACTATCAAGATTTAAAGAATTAAATGGGAATTCAACCTGTTTTGTTTGGATGAGAAAAATGTTTTGCTGATCTTAGCTGGCTTAAGCTGGTTTAGCTAGTCTACAAGTTGACAAAAGCCAAAAATCAGCTTGGTCATACCAGTTAACCATTTTGTTTAGACTGCTTTTTTTTTTTACCATTTTTAACATGTCCCCTGGGATTCAAACCCATGACTTTTGGGTTCTATTACCAGAACGGTGGACTTTTGTAAGTGTTCCTCAAAGTGCTTCACTATGAGAAACTCACCTGACGCCACTATGATTCCCGGGGCCGACTCTCTGCTGGCGATGTTTCCAGACGTGTAGGGGTTCGCTGACACATGCAGATGAAGATGCAGGGAGCAGTACGGCTGCAACAAACACAAACAAACCATCAACATCACGCAGGGTCTCCAATCGATAAAACCCCCGTCGCATGGCCTGCGCTAAACTTCCATTGCGCTCGGACCGCAATAAAATCCCATTAAAACCCCAGAACCGTTAAGGCTGGTGACTTTTCCCCTCCCAACATTAATTTTGATTGGAATAACCTTTAGTGACACAATTCTCATTACAAGCGTGGAAATGCCAATGGTAAGCACATGTTGCAAGGTTTGTTTAGGGGTTTATTAAAACTTTGACATTTTCTAACAAATAGCTGCGTAATGGATGGCGAAGGCGAGGCGAACAGTGGGAGCATTAATTAGTCGAGTTTATCAAAGGGTAATTATTTGTGTTTGCGTTTTGGGGGTTACGGAGGCCGTTCGGCTGGGATGGATAATATCTCACCGGAATGACATATTTGCCTGATCATTTGAAATGACAGCATTGATTATACAGATATATTCCAAACCTCATGTGCAGAAAACACTTTCTGTTTGCCTGTTACCAGCTGCTTTCTGAATATAATGAAGCTTTTCCACAAAATCTGATTGTTGGACCTCTTGTATCAGGGCGTTTCTTCAACTTTGGGAACTTTTATTTTATTTATTTTATTTTTTTGGGAACCTTTTCTAAAGGTTCATTTTTGATTAAAATGTGCAGATGTTTTAATGGCTGTTTATCTTTTTGTTACACAATCAAATTCAAACTTTACTATGCATCGTTTTTTAGCTAGTATTAAAAAGGATGCCTTAGACGTGTAGATTATTATCTGTAGGATGGAAAGCATGATGAATAAGGTAAGATGGATCTCTGGATGGTGAAGATAAATCTCTCCAGGGCCTCCCAGAGCATGTGAAAGTTCTGCCCCTTTTACCTCCTTACAGCTGACCCTGTATATTTACACTGTCCAACATTAACTGAAGACAAATAAAATCCACTAGTATGAGTGTGAAAAGTGTTTCTTGAAGATTGTTTATTTTCTAAATGTTCACAGGGACAGGAACAGCCCTAGCTGAAGAAACATCCCGCTGTGTTTGAAGTCTGAAGTATCAGCCCACCAGCCACTTTCTGACTTACCAGAATGCAGTGGATGCTGTTCCCTCTAAGATCAGCGGAGGGGGCCTGTAGGAGCCTCCAGTCTCTGCCTTTGTTATAGGTTATGTATGTCTTCACCTCATTATTTAACTTCTTATTGGCCAGGAACATGCCTTTAATCCCTGCCACCTACAGAAGAACAGATGAACAAACACACTCTAATAATGAGCACGTGATATACATCTAACAGTCATAATTCAACATTTCCTCTTGTATAGAAAAGACCATTTTATAGATTATATTTATCTTGTGTCCTTGTCGACACCATGCCACAGTGGTTTTTATTAAACCTTTACAAGCAAAGGTCTAAAAAGTCCAGCAGTTCCTGGTAAAGTCATTAAAATGAAAGGAGAGTATGTAAGAGTAATCCATGTCTGTTCTGAGCTGAAGTGACATCTCTTCAGGGCCAGGAAGCTCTGGAGAGAGGCAGAGGCAGTCCGGGACGAGCCTCGTAGGGGCCTCGCTTTTCAATAATTGATGAATATATCAATCTAGCACACAGCAGAGATTTTAGCATATGCTACACGGGGGTCATGACCTCAATCAAGTCACTGGACTTCTCGTCCTATCAGAGGGCCAGATGCGATTTTATGGGGGTTGTTATCATCAACAGTTTAATTATTTGATTAGGAGATAGCTTGACCCCTGGTGACCTCTGTTGGAATTCTCGGCTGTGTGGTGTCTTCCATTCAGAGGTTAATGAACGGAAAACTGCAGGATTCTTCAAAGAGACGATAGGTCTACAACAGTATGCTGAGTCACTGGTGTGGTTATTTTGCATTGTCAGCACTAAATCAGACTCATTTGTAATCCTACAAAATCCAGTGACGTTCTTATATCCCTACTTGCTATTAAATCTTTACTTGTAGCATTGTTATTTTTAAAGAGATAGTTCACCCAAAAATAAATTCATTCATCATTTACTCGCTCTTGTGTCATTCCAAACCTGTGACTGTTTTCTTCTGTGGAACACAAAGAAGGATATTTTAAAAAATGTCTCACAGTGGTTATATGTCAGTGTGGTTTCTTTACTGCTGTATTTCAAAATATCTTGTGTTCCTCAGAAGCTAAAAGGTTGTAGGTTTGAAAAGACATGGGGGTGAGTAAATGATGGATGAATTTTCATTTTTGGGTGAGCTGTCTCTTTAAAAATATTACTCAAGGTTAAAGCTACTTTTTAAATAAAATACTTTCAATTGGTGGCATCAGCAAACTAATGATGCTCAACCTTTTCTCAGAACAAACTTCACTTTTCTGAACCATTTTTACAAACTACAATCAAGATGATGAAAATGATTTTTAATAGATGTATGAAGTGTTGTGCATCACGGCCCTGTATATGATTTATACAGTCTTTTATTTTTAGTCTAAACACAAAACCTCAATAAAAGAATAAAAGGTGTGTTTGTTCTGTGAAGACAGTATAAAATCAAACTTACAGTATCCAAAGCAACACAAATGTGTGTAAATCACACACATGATCTTGGCATTTCTAGTGTTATGATCTACCAACTGAGGCCAGAAACAGTATTGAAGATTATTCACTTTCCAGACGAACTGATACACAGTCACCAAGCATGACTTTAATATAGCACAAAATCTGCGATCAAATTAAGACTGTGTCTCTGAATTAAACACACAGTGAAAGATCTGCAGAGAGCAGATCGCTTGATTTCAAGCTCTGTAATTCTGAGATAATCCAGCGATAATGATGTAACAAACCCTAAATCATTTATTAGTGCAATAAATTCAATTAGCGTTAAACCCAATTAGCGTTAATTAGTGTGTTTAATCTGCACACGCTTTTAATAGCCACAGAAATCTGAACACATACACGAGACACGATCAGAGTTCTCCACAATCTTCATCCAGTAAGAGAATAAAAACCCAGCTGTGATTTAGGCGAGTACCTCATACAGATCTATCATGACGTTTCCCTCAGGGCCCATGCTGCTCATGACGTTCTCCAGAGCCAACGTGTAGTAGATGCCTCCAGCCTCCGACACATACAGGTTATACGTGTCGTTCTGGTTCCATTCCTGAACTGCAGCCACAACACGGTTCTCGTCTGTGCTGATCACATGCAGATCCTGGAAAGCAACGGATACGATGCGGCTATTTTAATACAGATATCGCTAATTAGTTTAGCCGTATCTTTAATTAGTCCGCTTGCGAGCGCTTGAGAAAATGTCCAAACATATAAGATAACCACCTGTCATGTGTATGTGCATTAGTTAGAAAACGTGTTAATCTACAATATATTCAATTATTTTTATCACACACACCTATGTGTGTGAAATAACCCTTTAACCCTTTAATCTGTGTGTGTGTGAGAGAGACAGAAATCCCCAGTTTTATACGATGGACTACATTTTCTCATTTAAAAGACTCCGGCGAGGTCTACTACGGTCCAGTCCACAGCATGAGATCTGACTTCTTACAAGCCCGTTCTGATAAGCGTGAAGATTTAACAAGCCCTCGCTGTCTTTTTTCAAAATGAGAAAGTAGGCCAAACTCTCCACAACTTAAGCGCCTTTTATTATTCAAAACATCAAAACACCTTTACCATCTTATTTACATATATCAGCAGAGGACGACTGTAACCTTTAATGTGATTTCTGCCTCTAATCAAATGAGATTGAATATGAATGTGGGTTTTGGGGTGGCAGGCGCAGCTGGAGTGCTGTAACGTCTCACCCTGCCGAGCCAAATCGGATTAATAATCAGTATCAGTCCTTCCTCTCACCCGCGTGTTGTTCTGTGGCCCCGTCGCAGAGCAAATATTCTTATTAGCTTTAAATTGAGCTTGGCAATTTGGCGAAAGCAAGAGAACCACACGCTGGCAGTTTGCGAATTTCATCTACCCCAGACCGCGCGACGGTTGCCGGGTGCGCGCTTTAAGGGACGCCAAGAGCTTGATTGAATAAAACGTGTTTAATTGTCACGTCAACACTGTGGAATTTAAGAGTTGAGTAACAACACGATGCCCTGACATGCGAGGGGCTCCGAGCGACATCTGCGGCCCCAGAAACTCGCTGGCTCGGAAGTAAGGGCCAGATGACAGGAAAAAAGCTGATTTTGTAAAGCTTCAAAAGCTCACGTCGTGGGACTTGGCGATCGAGGTCTGAAACGGCAGCGTTTGTGAACTTTGTCACAGTGTGGCAGATTTTGACTTCCTGTTGAGTGAGTGTGAATGAGGCACTCTACCTTTGGAAGGGTGTATTTTGGAAGCTTCATGGGGGTAAACACATCTCGTCTGGATGACACGTAGTAGATTGGACGACCGCCGGTTGACACCTTTGGTAATGGAGAGACAGCAAAGAGACGGGGCAGGACAACTTTAGAAAGACGTGACATTTTGAGTGGTTTCAGGGGGAAAAAAGCAGTTGCAAATGTGGAATGTTTGTTTGGCCACATGTCAGGGCCGGGCTTCACCAGTTCTACTGACAAAGATACACGTCACAATTTGTTGCTGTATTTTTTTTTTTTTATATTGTGCAGCTCTATTATTTTATCACCACAGCCCTGACACATTTACATGCATGTCAGAAACATTTATCTATATCATAAATTATTTTATCAAATAATATAAAAATTATTTTATATTACAATACATGTGTTCTTTATGACCCAAACACATGGCAACAGTTTTTTCAAACTATTTTTTCATCCTACAATTAATTATACGTTATGAATGATATGTATGAATGAATACTTTAGCCAATATACTGTAAGTAGATTATTTCAGATAATTCACATGAAGGACTTTGGAATATTTCCCCAGGTGACTCACCTGTACAAACACATACTCATCTTGGACCACCAGGGAGTTCGGGTCTATGTATCCAGGAAACGGTTTCCCCTTGTTAGCGTCGGTGCAGTTCTGAAGTTTGCATGTGACATAAAGAGCCTCTGCAAGAACAAACAATGTCTGAAAATCACGTGGACAAATAGCAGCAGAAATAAAACGCTTGAGCTAACAAATATATGACAGAAGATCACCAGCAATGAAGAACAGCCTGCTGTCTGTCTGCCAATCAAAACTCAAACTCAATCTGAGCTGTACGTTGCTTCATTACTGTTAATTATTGGTGACGGTTTCACTGCTGTTCTGCTGTAATTGGATCCTCAATTCTTAATCAGTGTTTCTCACATTTTTTACGATGACGTACTGATCTAAACAACAAACTTCCTTCTGTGCACCCCCATAAACTCTATATGCAACACATTTCATTGTGTAAAAATAAAATAATAATAACAATCTTATATTAAACAGATTATGTTACCAAACAAAACTATTTTAAATAAAGACTCGCATAACTTTGTGGTTTTTGATGGGAGTGGAGAGCGTTTGAGGCTTCTTTATTTGGACTTACGGGTTTCTGAGATGCTGGTCTCCAGGTGGATCAGGCCCGGCTCTTTATCAAGACCCATTTTAGACCTGCAAAGATAAAACGATAAACCACACTGGAAACAATGTTCTAAAATGAGCTTTAAATCAAAACCTTCTTTGTGTTTTTGTACAAGAATGGATAGTGCAAGAAAGGGCATTTGATCTTCCGTGATGGCTAAAAAAATCCATGTTAGCCATCCCAACAGATTGAGGGGCATATGCTCCCAGTTCTGATAAGCTCCAATTTCCATCTTCATCTCTCTGTGCTCTCTGACAGAAGCAACCAGCATATCCTGACATCATTAAAACTAAGCCCCTCTCATTTGCTACCCAAGAACACCCACAGGCGTCACACACATCTCTCTCACTCTTTTTACTGTAGAAAAAATCATTGTTGCGTGAAATATTTACTTGAGACTGAAAAATCAGAGAGCTGCTCCAGTGAGGATCAAAGATGACTGACTACCTCAAGACTTCATTATCACACTTATAGGAAGTATTGACACCTTTACAAATATAGCATCACTTTTACTTGTTCAGGGAATTCTTTTTTAAAAGTCATGGATAAATTTACTTCTTTAACATTTTTGCAGGTGGTATGTTAGTTTACTAACCAACCACAATCATCCAGCTTAAAGAAACAGTTCACTGAGAAAATTAAAATTTGGTCATTATTTACTCACCGTCTTGTCTTCTCATGTATTTAGAGTTCATGAGGACCAAAGACTATCAAATTTAAAAAAAGCCCATAATTAAGGAGAATTAAGGATTAATTCAGGAGCCTGGATCTTGGTGATGGACACGTACAGCCCAGAGTTCTTCACAAAGCTTCAGTTATGTCCAGAAAATAAACATTATCCTACAACTTTCCAAATTCAAACAAACGGTTAATTTTCAAATATCCGCAAGGAACTGTCTGGGGTTTTGATTTGACATCAATAGCAAAGGTAAAGTTCTGACCTGTCTAATTCCACCTGAAGTCTAAATCTGTGTGGGTATTAGGCCAGAACAGAGTCCGATCGGATCAGAGCTCCGATTGAAGCAGAAATCCATTTCATCCATCTAACACTGTGTGTCTTCAATCATCTCATATTCTGGAGGTGACCATGGCAGTGTAACTCAATTTAATTTCAAACAGTCAATAGTGATGTATTTGTAGGAGATACATCACAGCTGTATACGTGAGAGTTCATAAAGGAGAACGAGTGAGGAAAGATTATTACCAGCCTAAAATTAACTACTAATACTCCAGGCTCCCTCTCTGATGTCTCTGTTTTGTCCCACTTTGACTGTGCTTATGTAAAAACGTTCTCAAAAACTAAACCCGGGTGCTACATGACTTAATCTGAAGTTGGTTTCCACATGACTAGAATGAGGAAGAAGTCAGTGACAAAACAATAAAAAAATGAACCAATCACAGGAGAGTATGAAGAGAATTCTGATGCCCACTTTGAATGTCATGTGACATGACAGAAATCCTGTAATTTCAGACCATTGAGGTGAATGCTGGATCTGTCATTTATACTGTAAATAACTAAAATGTAGGCCGGCACGGTGGCTCAGTGGGTAGCTCTGTTGCCTCACAGCAAGGTTCCTGGTTCAAGTTATATTGGAATATCGAGCTAAATTGGATATAACAAAATTGCCCTTAACTGTGAGTGTGTGTGTGTGTTTTCCCTGCAACAGACTGGCCATCTATTCAGGGTGTAATCCGCCTGTAGCCTGAGATGTTGAGATAGTCTCCAGCCCCTGTGACCCTGAGGAGGACGAGCGGGTTTACAGAATGGATGAACTGAATGGATAATAAATATCTGACATGGTCGCACACAATCTTTGTATCTGATGGTGTTGACAGGAATGTGATATATGAAAAGTCTCACATATTGTGAGAAAGAGGGAGTAGGCGACACCAAAATGTAACACTTCTAAACTTGTTTCACAGATTAATCCATTAATGTAATTATTTTTTTGGTACATAAGCTGTTTCTGTAGCCTTTTATGGCCCCATCTCAAAACTCAAATATGTCATCTAAATACACCTCAGAAACAAAACAATCAAGCTCCAAACACTTTTCACATTCCAGTTTGTCCCCATGAGACCCAAAATAAACACGAAATCGAATCGCATTTAGAATTCATTTCTCAACAGTTCAACTTAATCACTTCAGTCTAGACATCTATTACCCATCCCCATCACGTTAAATAAGCTTTCTTAATGACTAAATCATTTGCAACACTCCAATTTCTGACTTCAACTCACTAACAAGATCTAATGACCACATTCATGAAACAGCTAGCAAACATCTGGACATAAACGTTGAGACAACGTTTGTAGAACGCAGCGGGGAGATCGCATCAGGACAGAACCGCACTGGTTCTCTGGTTTATCCTGCATCAGGCTCAGAACGCAGGAGGTCAAATGATTGATGTTCTATAAGCAGCAGAAGAAATCCCACAGAGAACTTACCAGTAGAATCGATTGGGCGCCACCCGCTCGTGAACGAGTTGCCATCGACGGCCGAACTCCACAGAGCTGTAGAGCTGTGAAAACATACTGTGTTCATTTGAGGAAAAGTTGCCAGTTAGCAAACGGATTCTCTGTGTCTAAAAGTGTTCAGTGTGGGGGGCTTCTGAAACTTTGGACACCTTGGTCCCTGTTTTTTTTTCTCATAATATATTTTTGCATTCTAAACACATCTAAACAATACTTTTTTCATAATGTGACAAAATTCCAACTTGACTGCAAATGACGCACAATAAAATGTTATATTTATAAATATAACAAAAAAGTGACATTTCTCAGGACTTTAAATTCTTTGAATGCACCTAAAATATTTTAAAATAAACAATACAACTGTTAAATCTTTATGTAACCTCTCACTATAAATTAAAACATGTAAAACTGGCTGTAAACAGAAGAGAACAAACATCTTATTTATGTATACAGCTTTCTGAGAGACGAAATTGGCAACGCAGGTGTTTGCAACACTTACGAATTGTGTTGTGTAAAAGTGTTGAGCCAAAGTTTTTCAGAGTTGTGAAACTTGTCTTACACAAAGCGGTGTATTTTTAAAGCGAAGGGTTTAAATGTAACGTTTGTATTTGAACTTCAGTGTTGCAGTGAAAAACTGTGATATCACAAACTCTATAACATCCTGACTGTGGGTGGATGGAGTTTGTCATATTTACCAAATGTTTTGGTGCCGAATATGTACTGCTCTCAGAAACAAATTATGCTTTCAGTGCCTTAATCTTATCTGTTTACCATAACTATAAAACACAGATTCAGAAACCTTTCCAATCACACTATGAGTGAAAAACAAGCTTTTTCTGTGAGCGAAAAGCTGTCCGCATTAATAAAGTATTCATTTATTTGTAGTATAGATTTGGAGAGCAGTTTAATTAGGTTGGTGATTGTGTTTTTGTTTGTAGTGTTTGGCTTCGTGGATTCAGCCATGGCTAGTCAAGCATGTTGAGCAAACAGTCAACTATTAGCCTTCATCATGCTTTTCAATGTGTCTGTTTAATTGTGAATTATTTTCAGTGTCCCTCCTTCAAGGATAAAATCAAGGTTGATTTGTCTGTGTTGACGAGCAAACTGTCACCTCAAACTGAGCATTTAGCTAAAACACAACCTAAAAAATACACATATATCTGAATATGCGTTTGGTAAAGAAACCATTACTTTTGTGTAAATGACTAGAATTATGAATAATACATGTCTAACTGATGTAGCATTATACATTTACACTTATTTAACAACAAGCAGTAAAAATATCAAATCAATTGGCACTAAATCAGAACTAGTCTGCTATGTGGTTTTTTTGACCCCACACTTATTTTACATGAAATCCTAAAGAAAGTAAAGAAAGAGAGTAAAGAAAAGACATATCAGGGAAAATAAAACAAGCCTTGACTAGCTAAATGATCTTTTGATATGCTTAAATCTGATGCCTGAACAATCTTTTCAGAAGAGTAAAAATTGTTCATAATTTATTAGCCCTAAACCACGAGCTCAAACACATATAATTAATGGTAATGCCCCACGACTGGGGATCCATAAATTGCCCTAATTGCCAACGTTAAGCTCACAGAAATTGTCTCTTTTAAGACATATTTCCTTTCACATTGATAATGGCCTTCTGAGGCGATATTTCAAGCCCAAATACAGATTAGCAGCCATTTGCGAGCGCACTTTTCATTATTCTAATGTCTTACTCCCCAATTTGCTTCTAGAATGATCTTCATTATCACGGGAGCAAAAACAAACAATGTGAATTTTTTCTTCGGGGTTTTTGCGTTCAGCGCTTGTTTAATTTTGGCAATAAAATAACTTTACAATTAAGGCCCCTTGTTGCAGAACGCTGCTTGTCTAATCCTATAAATAGATGCAGTTTGCCATAAGTTTAGATTTTAGCTTCTGCTATAAAGCTTTCTTCACCTTCTGGTCGTGGCTGTAGGCGAGGATCCAGTCTTCTTGCTCGGGGTGAAACAGCAGGCTGAGGATGTAGAAGTTCAGCCGATATTTCTGATAGGTGGCGCCTTCATCTGAGCTGATGAGCAAACTGCTCTCCACCTCCGGGTCCGTCAGCAACATGATCTGAGGCACAAAAGAAAGAGCGGAGAGATTTAGTGCCTACAGAGTTCCTTCACGGTCCCTCAGGGGCCAAATGTCTCGCCTGGTGGTCTGTAGATTGTTAAGAAAGATATAAAGTTCTGTCTACAAATGCTGTGGAGCCTTAGGAGACTGTTATAATGAGACCCGTCTAAATGTTTTCCCAATTTAACCAAATAAACTGTCTTGCTAAACAAGGAACTTTTATAAAAACAGCTACATCATGGATCAACTTTCTCAGCACCCTGAGAATACATATTATAAACTTTCGAAAGTCCCACTGAAACACAAATACAAGCCAGTCGCAATTACAAAAAACATCATCAACGCCGTGGCTTAATTTGTTTTTTGTATACAAGACAGGGTGGATTTGATGAATTCACAAAGCGTGTCCTAATTTGCAAGTCTTAATGAATACTTTTAAAGTTGTGGCAAGCCACTTGTTGACTGTGATATCTTTATTTTTGATGCCTGATTCAAATGGCTTGATTTGATCAAAAGCATGGATCTCTTTAACTGTCAGTAACACACTGTGATGAGTCATTTATTATGATGTTTGTGTGTGTGTGTGTGTGTGTGTGTGTGCACTTTAACCCACCCCAAACTCAATAAGGCTGTTATATCTATAATTTCCCTAGAGCCTTTATTTCTTTCCTGTTTTAAAGTGGCACCAGTCATACATTTGTGACAATTTTAAAAATAAATAAATAAGTATATTCAACATAAAGAATAACAGAATTGGTAAGTCTAAACGGTTTAGAACCCTTGTCACCGACAGAGGCAGCTGAAGGTTTGTGAGTGTGTGTTGGGGCTCTACAACTTTCCGCCGTGTTAGTGTGTTTTTACAGTTATGCAAGCAGAAAATGGCCATATGTTTCTGGTTGAAGTTAGAAATATACAGTCAAGGTTTCTGCTCAGTACACAGTAATTGCTTGAAAAGCTGTTCTGATTCCTATAAAAAACGTAATTCTCAGTATGTTAAAAATGACATTCTGCTGTACTATGGTATTAAACTAATATTTAAACAGTTTAATTTTCCCGCATGGATGAAAAAAACAGAGAACACTGTATATCAACAAAGAGTTTAAATGAGAAAAAAATGCATTTAAACTATTGTAATATCAGGCTGCAACTAACAAAATTGATACACATGAAGGGGGTCTGAATACTTTCTGAATGAACTGTATGTCCAGTGTGTACAAACTATAATTTATGACCATATAAAAGATATCTGTATTGGATGAGAGGCCTGCTTCAGGCCTGTCCTTCTGCTTAGCTACTTTGTGAACGTATATTTCGATTATATGGTCGGATCAATAACCATCTTAGCTGTCTCATTCCAGCTCCAGGGACTAAGCAGTCATGTTTCCCCCACAGCTCACCAGAACATAAAAACTTCTGCATCCACTTCAAAATCCATTTCAAATGCGTTCTTGACACACTTCTCCAGGGCCACTGAAGATAATAAGTAGATCAGGGCAGCACAACTAACCAACCCATTTGTCAAACAGGACACGCTAATGCTAACGATAGCGGCCGGAACCCGGAGCACCAGCTCATCAATCACCAGCCCAACCGTACAAACGTGACCCAGATGCCGGCCAATCAGAGGTGATGTTCAGGTTGCTCCGTCGGTGACTTTTAAAGCTGTGATGAAATGGTTGAGATGTTACGTTCTTGACATGCTGTTAATGACATGTTTGAGGGGAAATGTATGTACTGGCAGAAGTTCTTCATTGTAAAGAGTCTTTCCTTGTTCACTGTTGGGTCCTAAAAGCTTGAAGGACTTATGAAAGAGTCTATTCTGATAAATGTGTCCTAAATGAGCTCTAACATCACAGCTTAAGGACAGCAGGTGGCCATCTGAAGCACCAATAAAGAAACACAGTAAATCCTAAAGAAAGTACAATGAGATGCTGAAGATCTTTCTACAACAATTTCC
>JAZGTK010016400.1:0-12750 GCA_036877625.1 Ambastaia sidthimunki
ACAGCTGTGATCAACCCCACCGTATCAACAAGCAGCATCAGCAACCCTTTATCATCTGGGTTTAAACCCATTTTTGGCCCAGCAACTACAACACCTGCCTCTATAGCGGAGGTCAAACCCACTCAGCCCACTTTCAAACCCTTGTTTGGCGGCAGCACCACAGGAAGTGCCATCAGTTCTTTCGGGCAGACAGTTGCATCAACGACATCAACCCCTGCTGCTCCATCCACGCAGAACAGCAGCCTGTTATTTGGTGGACTCACCAGTACCCAACCACTGACGGTGTCCTCTTCCTCCACCCCCACCTTGCCCACACAAGCTCCTAGCCAGTCTCTGTTTGGAAGCTGGAACGCCACAACCACATCAGCTCCACCCACCAACACCACTTTCCAATTCGGAGCCACAACAACCACGACAGCCGCTCCTGCACTGAGCACCACTACAGCTAGTACTGGTAGCACCACGTTGGCTTTCCAGTTTGGTGCAGCTAACACTGCACCCGCTTCGCAGACCCAAAGCACATTCGCATTTGGGCAGCAGCCCACCAACCAGAATTCCACCTCCACGCCATTTGGTGCTTTCAGTGTGACCGGTAATGCCACCACGACCTCTGCAGCGCCCACAACACAAGCCACTTTTGGAAGCTCTGCCTTTACAGCACCAACCTCATCCTTCCCTGGAGCCACACAGCAGGTCCCTAGTGCACCAAAGCCTTTTCCATTTGGGGCCAGCGGTGGGAACAGTGGCGCAGCCCCATTTACATTCGGAGCATCAGCTGCCAGCACGGCTGCACCTGCGTTTGGGACTAACAGTCAGCCCACGTTTGGTGGAGCGTCATCGGGCTTCTCCTTCGGAAACACCACCACCCCTTCTGTGGCTCCCATCTTTGGGCCGTCCACACAGACTGTGGCCCCTCTCCCTACTCCAGCGCCTACATTCACTTTTGGAGGGGCCTCGACAGCCACTCAGAATCCTCCACAAAGTACTCCTGCGCCTCCTAATTCTGGAGGCTTTAACTTTGGAGCGTCGCTGTCGACAACACCGTTTGGAACTCCTGCAGCTCAAACACCAGGGTTTTCTTTTGGAGCCAACAACACTGATAACAAACCTGCTTTTGGTGAGTCTAATGATTAATCATTCATAATTAAGCACAATTATTGTGTTGTTTTAAATGGTGTTTCATGTGACTCTGTGATTTGATTGTGATTGTTGGGTGTAGTTTAATCTTAAGGAATAGATGTGCTCCACCCATCAACTACTTCTTTAACCAGATCATGTCAAGCTTGTAAAAACTTGCATAAAACAGTAAATTAACAGTTCTAATTAGACAAGAATCTGCTCAGTTTGTTTTGGTGTGACACTGCTTTGTGTCTGGCTGAAAGGAAAGGACATATTTTTACTTTTTCTGTCGTCATAGGAACATCAACACCTGCTTTTGGCCAGGGACCTGCAGGAATGTCCATGCCATTCGGGAGTCCTGGAACTCCAGCAACTCCAGGATTTGGAGCAATGGGTGCCCCAAATCCCACCATGTCACCATTCGGTAAGACACCAACTCCTATTTGTTCAAGTATTCATTAGAGGAGCAATTTATCTTCTTGCTTGGCAAGATAAGTCACTTTGTCTTTTTAAATAAGAACATTTAATACAAGTTTTTTTAATACATGTTTTCTTTTTATTTCTTCTAGGTGCTTCACCAGCCGCCTTCTCTATTGGAACTGGCTCCAAGCCTTCGGGGCAGCGACGTTTGCAAGCACGCAGGCAACACCCAAGGAAGAAATAATGACTGATCTGAGACCTGTCTCTTCAACCATGCATCATTGTTGTCTGGACTCTGTTACTGTTCCTTTGGCCCTCACACCTGCAACAGATGCTGCGGCTGTTCGAAACAAAACAAGGCCTGTGAGACTAAACTCTCCTCCACAACCCTCCAGACTGCCAGGGCTGGTCAGGTGTGTAGTATCAAGGCTTGTGGGCTGTGTGATTTTTAGAGCGCTGGGCTGCCCTGTCCCTGGTGTTGGGTGAGCTCTCTGAAACTCATCGAATCCTCAGTAATGGAGTCTGAAATCGCCCGACGAGGAGATCTAGAGGATGAATGGCGACGGTTTATACTTGAAGAAATAAAGAGACTTTCAATTTTGAACTTAAACATGAGTTGCAATCCAGGCCTGTTGAAAGAAATGGAATTTTATTTGGTCTGTTTGTAATCACATGCACGTTTTTTAGATCAAGCGAGTTATTTTTCTCTTTGTAGTTAGTCTCTTGCTGTTTCACCACATGCATTTGTGAGTGATAGTTTTACCCGTTTCATTTAAAAAAAGAAAAGCTGTTTTTGTCTGAGTGAATGGATTGAGTTGTATAATAAACAGTATAATTTTTAACTTTTCTTCACGTTCCTTTAAGAAAGGCACCATATAAAGAAAGATCCTGGTTTCATTGACTTCTGTCTGTTAAAAAACCAAAGCTGGTGTTTTTACCATAACATGCTCACCTCCATCACACCATCAGTGTGCTTTTGGTTGTTATTAGTACCTCTCCAGTTTAAATATGTCCTAGCTGAACTTTAACTGTGGCAGTTACTGAAGCCTCATTTAGTATCTAAGCTACTGTTAATTATACCAATTAATTATACTCAACATCTGCACTTATTACATGCATACAGGCAAAAACAAGTTATTTTATAGCTGTTGCAACTGTCATCAGTGGTAATTGGCTGTCAGGCACTGAATGTAGCTCTTTAAGCTCAACCTGCAGCCAAAATAATACAGAAATGCAGAAACATAATTTTTCATCATTATTTTTGTTCCTTTATTTCTCATTGCTCTGTGTGCCTTAGTGTGTTTTGCTTCTTGTACATTATGGGTGATGTCTGAGTTGAAGTACTTAGAGACACGGATGCTAGTTCTTTCAAAATTGTGTGCAAGTACAGAATTTATAGACTTTGTGGAGAGTTTCAATTGTTTTTGATTACAAAAAAAAAACTGAGAGAGTTTTAAGCTGATTTTAAAATGACCTTTGGTATAAGTGCAGTTTTGTGTGAAAATGTGCAAAATGCTTACAGGATCACGTTTTTAAAATAATTTATATTTGTCTGCAGATGATTGATGTCAGTAAGTGCAAAAAATAAATTCGAAAGTGCCCCAAAAAGTGTGAATTGCAAGATCGATACTGCTGCCGTTTGTTGCAAAATGTTGACTTGCAAAATTATTTTCATTCAGATCTGATTTCTTCTCAAGGGAAGGTGTTTTGGTAATTAAACTTATTTTTTTCTTTGCATATACACCATGTTTGAATTTTGTATGAACCATTCCTGGCTTTGTATGAATCCTATGGTTTGTGCATGCTTGTGACGTTTTACAATACCAAGATATAGCAATTACTCAACCTGTGATTGACATGTCTTAAGAATTTCTGAATGTGCATCTGTTGGAAAATGCAATTGAGACATTATGCAGCCCACAGATAATCATTTCCAGAATTTAAGTCTTACCATATTCTCAGGTTTGTTGGTTTATTTTCTACATCTGTTCAACAGCTTGTTGTATTTCTACATAACACTGGATTTAGTAATACAACTAAATTTAATTTAGTTAAATTACATTGTAAATACATTATGTAATTCAATTACATTAAATTATAATTTGAGTAGCACAAATATGGAAGCACAAAAACACCATTAGTTTTAGTTGTTTATTGTTTTTGTTTAACTCTTTAATTTTGTGTTTTGGTAAATGTACTTAAGGACTAAACTGGGCAACAGCAAATATTGTTCATTTTAAAGCTGACAGTGTTGTAGCATTTGAGTCCCATTTTGCATGGCTGCGTAGTTTTCAACACCATCATTTGTAAATGCATTTTTTGATCAGTAATCAGACTTTTATCTGACTTATTTATCGAAAAGCTCCACCAAATTAAAGACAATTTTGT
Organism: Ambastaia sidthimunki; assembly: GCA_036877625.1. Lineage (NCBI taxonomy): Eukaryota > Metazoa > Chordata > Actinopteri > Cypriniformes > Botiidae > Ambastaia > Ambastaia sidthimunki. The sequence continues at coordinate 3,928 of JAZGTK010016400.1, forward strand.
GAGACATGGACTGTTGAGAAAATGAGATGTGTGGAGATGAGAGCTGGATTCTCAAGCTGTGAATGTTTGAGAGCTGTAGTGTTTATATTTTTCAGATGTTGCTGTAAGTGGATGCTCATAGTTTGTGTTTGTGTGTGGATTATTTGTGAATGAAGCAGCGTGTCTGTTTGATGCTCTGATAATGACATGTTGGTTTACAATAAAAATGTAAAGTTGACTCGGTTTGTGGATTTGAATTACACCCGGTAATAAATATTGTAAATAATTAATGTTCTCCTTAATTCACATTCTTTTAACAGCTCAAGTTTAAAATAACTCCAGTCAGAATTTATAAATGAATATATTTGCATATGAACCTCAGGATCTTCACATCACTCAACACATTTCAATAGAAGCTCATGGGCACCAATGACCATGTGAGGGTAGTTCAGAAGAGAAGAAGCTTTTAAGATAATAAAAGTCCTTCAGGGTTCTTGTTTTTTTTGTTATTTTTTCTGTTTCTCCTTTTCTTTTTTAAGCTCAGGTTTGTAAGATGGTCGTTTGTCCTCTCTGAGTTCTCTTGTTGCTCATCAGGTGCACTAGATAGTTGTGTGCCCTGATTTTCCTCACCACCAGGAGGCGATGTTGTGCTGTGACAAAAGATGGACATTAAACACTATGATCTGCCACAAACAAGTGAACGTGGTTTCCAAGGGAACATCCAGTTGTCTACCTTTACCAAATGAATCCGGAGTTTAGTTTATTTCAGTAAGTTGGTGCTGTCGATGATCTCCTGCAGAACCGATGAGTATTTCTGTGTCTCACACACGAGTGCAAAGAGTCGCTTGATGTTCTGATGATAAACATAACAAACAACGCGTTTAATGACGAGTAAATGGGCAGTTGTGCGTTTAAAGTATATATTATTAATATCTAGCATGGATCACAAATTTATACACTTACTTGGTATTTACTGTCAGACAAGCGTTTTCACAGCCCCCCTTTTCTGCTGCTTTCATATAAAGTGCCATAATTAAAAACAAACGCGTTTAAAGCTTTTAAATAAAGCTTTTTAATTTTAAAGTAAACGAAACACATGTAACTTAGTACACACATATACAACTAATTCTAATGCCTCGTTTTAACTCATTGCATTGCTTGTAGGGAGGAATACTACTACCCACGTTTTCGTATTTGCCTGGTTACGGTTGTTGTTGTTTTTTTTGCGACAGTATGGTGCGCTTTACGACATCATTATTACTAATACATTTCCACTGGGGGGAGTCAGAGACACGTGGTGTGGCCGCTACTGTAAATTATTACCAAATTGGACAACGGAAAACGACGTGTTGACTTATAAATTGGTTTAAAATCAACAGGTAAAGATAAGATGAAAGCTGTATGTTTGACAGGTTAGATATAAATACTTTCAAATAAGCTATTGGAGAAGCTCAATGGTGTATACTGAAAGCTATAAGTATTCTGCTTATATCTTAACATCTCCACCCCACAATCTGAATTGCTAATGACTGAAGTGACACCATCAGACATGTTTAAAGCAAAGACCCAGTGAAACCCATTGAAAGTCTTGTTCTCATGTGTGAAATTGTCTTTAGTCCCTGATAGTTCTGTTGAGTTTCAGCTGAAGTGTAATTTATTTAGTCATTTAAATGAGCAAACATTCCCACACGCTGACAAACAGAAATGTAAGCTGTGAGAAAAGATTTACTTAAAAAAAGCTCCTCTGCTTGTTTTACTTTGTATCTCTATGTAATAATCCCTCATCATACTCCATGAAGTCACTCATGTCTGGGTTTAAAAAGTAAATGTGTGTGACTCATTATTATTTTTTATGATGTGGGAACATCTTTTATAGATGGAAGGTGGTGTTGAATTTAGGCTAATGTAAACTCATTTAGGTCAATGTAAAATAAGTTGTGAGGTAAGATGTTATCCTGAAGCTATGGCTAAACTAAATGAAAGTAAACTGAGTAATGGCTTGAATGTAAACTCATCTATGAATAGGTTACTATGTTTCAGATGATACTTTACAATCCACACCAGATTCATTTTAGCTGTATCACATAACCGGGACATTGTTGAGGAACCCTGGAGAGCATTCTCATACGTTCCTTTAGGGGTTTAGATACAATAATAACATTCTTGTGATCTTGGGTTATAAAGGTGATGGGAGATAACCAACATTCCTTTAGCTTGGATGACAGTGTGGAATATAATTCCCAGGTTTTTTGAACAGAAAGTTGAGAAGTTTATCACTTCTAGCATTTTATTAGATGCAGTGTAGAATATACAGAAGACAATATGTAAAAACGCTTTAGTAAACACGATGTGTTATTAAAGGTGTCACCACTAGCCTTTAGGATATAATATGTGTCATAGAACTAGATTGGGCAATGGTCTCTTGAGCAGTCTTGCAACTCACTGTTCATGGCTCAGGAAATGATGTCATTAGGCTCCTCCCTCCCTTCACCTGAACAGAGGGTAGGGCCAGACAGACTCAGCCTGTACAGACAGGAGAAAAACAAGGAACTGTTCACAACTCTCTGGTCTTTGGCAGAGACATTTTTATATGTGTAAGTCAGTTTTGGAAGTGGATTTGAATAGCGCAGGATTTCTTTAACCAGCTTTAAAAATGGATGTCCCAGAGAATTCCCCTGGGAATATGGGGCTGCTGAAAACTTTTGACGCTTCGGAGTTTGGGAGTTGGGAAAAGATTGGCTCCGGTGGCTTCGGGCAGGTGTACAAAGTTCGACATATGCAGTGGAAAACATGGCTGGCTATCAAGTGCCCTCCCAGCCTCCACTCTGATGACAAGTGAGTATGAATTAATTTATTTTAAATGTTTTTTGTGTTCTTATTTTTTACAGCCAACTGATGATTTTAAGAAATGTTTATATAAAGTGTATGTGTGTGTTGTTCATAAGCACTGTCATCTTAACCTTACGAAACTTTATATCTGTTGTTTTGTGTATTATTTACTTAAGGTTAAAACTGTTATACAGATTTAAGAAACATTTTTGTCTCTTTGATTTTGGGCATTTAGAATTTCACAGTATTTATATTAATGATCTTTAAGCTATTAACATTAATGATATCTGTATTCTGTGCATGTTATTTTTGTTATTTGTTAGTTGTTGTGATTGCATGCCTGGGTCCTCAGTGTGTTGTGTGCTTATAATGTACTGCCTCCAGCTATTTATAACCCCCCACCACACACACACACACACACACACACACACACACACACACAGAAAGAGACTCTGACTATCCCTAAACCTCTGCCTAAAACCGTTCTAAATACACTTACAGTTCCTCAACTATGTTCTAACATAGACAAGGAGTGGCTTTGTTTCCCGGTAACCATCATAAATGGTTCTTACCTAAACTCACAGGTGTTGCGTTCACACGCGTAACATTCAGTTATATTCACTGTAAATTGGATCAAGCTTGATGCTGATGTCAAAATCAGTCTCTTGCGAGTGAATTGTACTTTAGCATTATCGTGGATTCAGTCTCATACAGTGATATTGAAATGACTTCCTTTAGCTGTATATGTTTCATAAGCTTTTAATGAGCCAAATCTTTGCAAGCTATAGTTCACAACATGTATTCTGTGAAAATTTTGTATGTGGAATTTGAATAAATATATTCAAAAGAGAAAGTATACGTTGCTTGGGGAAGACACAAGCCTGTGCATGTTCACCTGGTTAAAGGTGTTTGGTTGTTTTTTTTACACAGAGTTCAGTCTAATTTTATTACGCATGTTTATTGGGACTCCTCTGGCCTACCGGGGCTCCGATTCTACTTGTTTTGATGCTAAACAAAACAGTGGTATCAATGACCCTTTTAAGTAGGAAATATACTGACAATGAGACCAATGAGACATGCAATCTTTATTGCTGATTGATGTTATGATCAGATATGATTCAGGTGCTATCAGGTGTAACCTTGCACGTAAGACAAGCTTTCGAATTATCTGTGTAAAATGTCACTCACATCCCTAAAGAATAAGGGGGTCCTTTTAAGTCTTCTATGTGAGCCACAAAATGGCTTATCAACACCTGTGATCTGCAGGTTACAAGAATTTTAATGGGTGACCCCATCCAAACAGCAGAAAAGCTTGCTTTGTCTGCCCCGTGCATTATCACGGCTCCGCTTTTCTAATGTTGCCTAACTGGTTGAGCTGGATCGTATTTTTTCCAAGAAGGGCTTTTGTTTAGCTCAACAGAGTGGCAGAAGAGTGTAAGGGTACGAGAGCATTAGCGTTCACCTCTGCACTCGCTGTCCCTCTGCTTAACAACCGCTTGTCAATCTGTGTGGAAGTTGCACCATTGTTTGCTAACTGACTTTAAAGTGTGTTTTGATTTGGGTCATTTCTTTCTGAGCCTTCTTAAAGCTGGTTTCATAACAAGCACTGCGCTGAGCACCGAGTAGAAAATTACAGTAGTGTGTTTATTAGAATGTTTATTCATAGAATATTTGAATGTGTGCTAAAGTTGTTGGAGAGAATTGTGCCACTATGGTGAAAATGGTGAACACAGCTGTCCCCGGTCCCCATTCACTTTCAATGTATGTAAAAGACCAGCTTTGGACAAAGTGCTGGAGGGCTTGTGTCATAAATGAAAGAAAGTCACATGCATTTGAAACAAACATGATGATTGAATTGTACTATTTACGTAAACTGTCCCTTTAATATCAGTGGTTGCTTTCCTATAATGACGCATCTTTAAGACGTCAATTTAAAGAGTTTAAATATATGGCCCACATATTTAACATCTGATTTATTAGTGATAAAGTTTCTTAGTATAAGAACAAAGAGAACCAGGTTGCAGTTCATGTCAATCATTCATAAAGACATGCACAAGATGACGTCAGATAAATATGGCCTTAATGTTGTGGCACATTCATAAAGCTATTAATGTAAGTTAGAAAGCTGTTTCAGATGCACTGGCTTTAATTTTAAAGCATTTGACCCGCAGGCAAAAACATTGTGTGATTTTACATAAGAGACTTCCGGACAGCAACAAATGAGCCATGTTGCAGTGCTCAGGTCCAACGAGTTTTATTACCTACCCGTATTGTTTCTATTAAAGTGTCTGGCTGTGATTTCTCTGTGGTCTTTTAATTAATAGGGTGTGTTATCATTAACATATTTTACATTACGTTACATTTGTGCATTTGGCAAACGCTTTTATCCAAAGCAACTGTTGAATAGTTCATTCACAATATACATTTTCCTGGAAATCAAACCCACAACCTTTGTGCTGCTAACGCAATGCTCTTCCAATTGAGCTCTGAGAATTTTAATTTAATTACAGAATATCTTTATTTCCTTATAAACACACACACTGACTTATGAAGTGAGGACATATGATTAACACAATATTTAAAGCTACAATCCGTAACTTTTGCCTCTTTGGCGCCATCTCTGTTCAAAGCACAAAACTGCAAGTTTGTAGCGTGTATGGAAAACTTTGGACACTGATCTGTACTCGCTCAATAACTAAATTTTGTTCATTTTTAACCCCCAAAGGGTTACGGATTGCAGCTTTAACATGTTGATAATAATTGACGTTTCACTATATTAGTAATGCTGAGCCATTCACTACATAAATACAATTTACACCCTATTTCAGGTGTGTCTGATTGATTGATCCGCTGATTCATTTGTCTCTCGTTTAGGGAGCGCGCTGAACTGTTGGAAGAGGCGAAGAAGATGGAGGCGGCCAAATTCCGCTACATACTTCCCGTGTACGGCATCTGCAGCGACCCGCAGGGACTGGTGATGGAATATATGGAGACGGGCTCCCTGGAAACACTGCTGGCCTCTGAGCCTCTGCCCTGGGAGCTGCGTTTCCGAATCATCCATGAGACAGCAGTAGGGATGAACTTCCTGCATTGCATGAACCCACCGCTTCTCCATCTCGACCTGAAACCCGCCAACATCCTGCTGGATGCACACTACCACGTCAAGGTGAGGCAGAGCAAACTGCTTCTGGTCTGGACAGGGTTCGACCCCTTTGCTGAAGAGGTTATGACCTCTTTGCTCATCTTTTACACCTTCTAAGCAATAGATCACAGCTGATTCATAGCATGAGGGTTCATGAGGTGGAAGTGATTCATCACCTCCTGACTAACTGCTTGTTAGATGGAGTGATAATGCCTTTTTATGTTATTTGGGGCTTTGCTTTCTTGTAACCTAAAGGGTATTGAATGATCCTGACAGAAAAATGAATTTGTTGAAAATACATTACATCCTATACTTTATCCAAATCAACCTACAGTGCATGGAAGACGTTTTGTTAGTAGACATGTTTCATGGGAGTAGTGCATTACTCTACAGGAACAAATTAGTAAGAAGGGTATTCATAAAAGTTTGTGGTAGGCCTATAACGGAGACTGAGGCAGGACCGAAAAGATAAACAGTTACTTTCTGATATGAATATCCAGATTAGGTTTTTTATATTTGTTAAAACACCTTGTCAGCATGATGAATTTACCCTTAATCTGTCATTGACAACTGAACAACAGTTTTAATCTCAGTTGTGTCAGATCATTTGTACAGAAAACTTAGTAAGAATTTCACAAGCCGGGGGGGAGAGGCGCACCTACTATTTTCTTCCAACTTTACTCCACATACTTTTCCAGAAAATTTCCAAAGGGGTCAAAAAGCTTTCCCATGCATTATCCTGTTTTATATCCAGCCTTCCCATGGATGAGTAAGCAGGTGTCACGAGGGATGGGTGGGAATCAACATGTTGGATTGAAAGCGCTGAATGTAAACACGTATCCTGGACAAGTCTGAACAAGCCAAAGTTAGGCAGTGATAATGAAGGGCTAGAACACACCCACCTACACAAGCATGCACGCTTTTACAGAAAAAACAGGGCTTCCCTATTCGGGAATGCAGAGGGCATGACAGCTTTACTGTGCCCTTCTGGAAAAATCTCTTTGCTTTTTACTAAGTAACACCCTCGAAAACCTAAACTGTAAAAAAAACAGGTGAATATAAGTTTTTTTAACACAGATTTTTCCTGTGTTTGTTCCCCATCCCAGATTTCTGACTTTGGCCTGGCAAGGTGGAACGGATTTTCCAGGAATGACGATATTAGCCGTGATGGTTTCTGCGGCACCATAGCGTATCTTCCTCCGGAGAGAATCATTGAGAAAGATCGAATTTCTGACACCAAACATGATGTTTACAGGTCAGCCATTTTTTGCAAACAATGTATGAGAGTTATTTAGTTCCAGAATTCCCTCAACGCTTCTCATGCTGAAAATTGTTGCTGAGAGTTATGTTCGTATCAGATCAGCTTATTTTTTTGTCATAGTGATGTCAGCTTGGTCTAACACATATTTATTATTTCTTAGTTTCTCGATTGTTATCTGGGGAATTCTCACACAGAAGAAGCCGTATCAAGGTAAGGAACACATACCGTAACAAGGAACACATACATTTTTTAAACAGGCAAACAGGACATCATATCATTGCATTCGGGCCGAATGAAATGATTGGATGAATATTTTATGGTCCTAAGCCACTTTCAACCATCTTAACAAACAATGTTTCTGAAACAAATCGTGTACCCTGTTCTTAAAGTTCAAGTAGGTTTTGAGAAGGTTGTGTATATAATGTTACTGCCATAGAAACTTCAGAAACCGTTTTTAGTAATTGTCTTTATTAAGTGTTCAGTCAGAGCCTGAAAACGTTGTTTGGCATTCAGCTTAATAATATTTTAGTAATTAAGTAAATTACAGCCTTCAATAACCAAACTGGCACTCAGAGGAGGTGTGTCATGTGTTTGCCTGCTTTTGATTTCCAGGTAAATCAACAAGAGCAGAAAAAATATCTTTTTTTAGTAACCAGCAGTTATGTTTCAAGAATGCACTGTGAAAGAATGAATAAAACAGGCCGGGCAAAGCAGCTGTTGTTTTTGGCACTAGTGATTAGAATCAATTGTCTGCCAGACCAGAAATGAAAGTATTCGGTGTTAATGAAAGTTGAAATTATAGGATATTAAACTAGCTGCCTCTGTAAGTGATGATAAAATGCTTGTGAAAACAAAAAAAGACGTGTTGATATAGTTTTCCGGTCTACTTTTTGCATTTATTGATTAATGCAATCCATATTTTTTAATGATAATTTTTGTTATTTATAGTATAAAGAATGTGATGTACTGTATTTATAGTGCTTTTATTTAATTAAATAAGTGTGCTTGGGCATTAGAATAATAATGTTTTAAAAACATAAAACACAAGTCTATGTACCCAATTAAATTCAAACCTTTAATGCAATTGCTGTAAACTCTCATTATATGTGATGTTATGTTTTTAAATGTGTGACACTTATATTGCTTTACTTACGTGCCGTGTTTGTATTATAGGGGAGAACAACATCCTGCACATAATGGTGAAGGTCGTGAAGGGACTTCGTCCGGATCTCACGATTATTCCCCGCAGTCGTCCGCAGGCCTGCTCAGGGTTCCTGTCCCTCATGCAGAAGTGCTGGGCACAGTCTCCAGAGGCCAGACCCAGTTTTGAAGGTGAGCATCACCGTGATCAGTCATCATGCTGCTAATAAACGCAAGCTGCTGACTCACAGAATCACAGCTGCAGTGCACCGCTGACAGAATGTGTTGAGAACTGGGTTAATGAAATCACATGTCCATGAAATAGCTGCCGTGCAAATTTGATATGCATGTTGTAATTTAAGAAAGTATTTTTTAAAAAAGGGATGTTACAAAAATGACAAAAAAGTCTTTTGTAAAACAATATACATAAAAAAAAAAAACAAAGTGTCAGATAAAACAATATTAATTTTTT
>JAZGTK010016401.1:0-12750 GCA_036877625.1 Ambastaia sidthimunki
GTTGGTTGGTTGGTTGGTTGGTGGTTGGTTGGTTGATTGGTTAGGTAGGTAGGCAGGTAGGTAGGTAGGTAGGTTATGATGTTTGATTTGCTAGATACTTAATTGCTTAGTTTGTTGGTTAGTTATGTTAGATGGTTGATTAATTTGTTTATTTGTTAATTAGTTAGTATTAGGACAGGAAGTTATGGGGAAATTATGATATTTAAATTGACATTATCCACATTACCCACGTGTCCCTCATGGCATGGCTTTGTAGAAACAGCTCATGGCTATAGGTTAAACTCTACAGGTTAAACTATATACATATATATTATATACTATAGCATGTGTAGCATATATAAGATGAGCCCTAACCGTCTGTGTCAGTTTCATCAATCCATGTAACATCTTCACATACAAATGACTCTCCTGATTATGTGACATTCAATCAACCTCACAATCACACATGATTACAGACATGAACAATCAATTCAGAGAACATGACATTCCCTGAAGAACCGCCGTCTGTCTGTCATCCCCGCCTGGCTTTTCATTTATGTCTCTAGGGGGCAACATCAGACCCAGTTTTCACTCCAAAATGATGAAGTATTGATTCGCAAAAGTGTTTGGGGGGCAGAATACATACGTGACATCAGTGACAAAGCCAGGCAATAAGTCTAAAGGCACACATAAGCACCCTAGAAAGGTGAACACAAATCTGATCTGTGTTGAGAAAGATACAAGTTATCAGACCTTATTTAGTATCAAATAACTATCAGCCATATTGTCTCACCGGCAACAGATGGTTGCTGACAACTGAGCTACAGTAAAAGGCTTTAATGTTATCTGTATGCATTTACTTTCAGAGATATTACTGAAATGTTAAGTAATGTTTTTCGGTTTTTAACACACTTATAACCTTTCATACATGTTTTTGACATCACATATGGAAACATATACACAAAAACAAAATGCTTAACTTTGGTTTGGCGCAAGGAGGGAGAGAGAGAGAGAGAGAAAGATCAATGCATTGAATTTGTTTTTTTACAGTTCTTGGCCAATTTGGTTTGTTGACAGTGACGAATGAGGGATAACTTGTTTTATAGCGGTTTGCGCAATTCACAAAATGGGAGCGACCAAATGGGCCTTAAAGGGGAAAGTAGTTTGGTTACTTATGTAAGCCAGCGGTTACAAAACTTAAAACATGATTTAACATCATTAATGTGCTGGAGGTGAGGCCATATGATATATATATATATACGATTATTTACAATGATTATTTTTTAAAAGCAATAGAAACCTTTCAGGGCTGCATTTATAAAAAAAAATTGAAAATTATCTGAATTATGTTTTTAAAAAATAATCATTTTTCTCCAATGATCTTTGTAACTATAATTTCCGTGTCTTCACACAAAAACATTATGAAAAACAAAAGTAACTGATACACAGACGACTTTACAAAACAAGTTAAATTGCACTTTAATACACAAAACAGCAGATTAAGATTAAATATGACAACGACACACGTTTACATCACATATGTGTTTGATGAACCAGAGCTTTACAACTTCTCTTCAGTGTGTGAAAAAATAAGTAATATAAATAAAATTGCAATAATTCATGTTATATACTGCATATGAGCCTCTTTAAACCCGTCCCAATATATTTCCGCATTCATATAACACAAATTACAAACACTTTAACAAAAAAAAGTTGCAGAACGCCCCGCGCGGACAGTCGCACATCTTGCCGATTCGGGAACCTTTTCTGATCGCGCACTGTTCCCCCAAATCACACTGAGAAAACAGGAGAGTTCGTGTTACTTTTGTCATTACAGCATCTGTCTGGTGCAAAAACTATAAAACTCAGTTCATTTTAGATAAAAACAAACAATGCATGTTGTGGAATAATAGTTAAAAATGAACAATAGTTCCATGGAACAAAACTAGTGTGTTGCGCAAATGACCGTGTCTCCAACCCACAAGCAACACGCTCATATAGTTACGTATATATGTGTGTGTGTGTGTGTGTGTGTGTGTTTACATGTATAATATCAATATACCATCGGAACTTGACCAAATTTCTTCTCCCAAGGTGGAATTCGTTTCGTCTGCAGTTTTTCCAGAACTTCCTGGAGAGCTCCGAGCTGGTAACAAACACGTTTTAAATACATTACATGTACGTTTCTATCAGTATTTCAAATCAAACACAAACTTGACAAAGCTTAAAGAGTCTTCGTGCAATGCAATAAAAGAACAAAACATAACGTTACTCACAAGCTGTTTTTCACTCGTTAGGTTTGGGTCTTTTGGGTAGAAGTCTCTGATGGCTCTCGTGTCCATTTCGATCTCCACATTTGGGTCCGGGTCGTTCGCTCCCGCACTAGTGACCAAGCAAAGCAACACGGTGCACACAGTGATTCGCGTCCACAGACTGGAGCTCTCCATGGTCCTGATCGCACGGAGCTTGGCACAGGAGCGCGCAACGCTGTTATGCAGTAGGTCTCTTGTCAAAGTTCTGGTTCAAATAACCATCTCAACAGTCTTGCGCCCTTTTATGTGCTCAACGATGCATGAATTTATAGGACGTGTCGTCGCCCCGCCTTTAACATCGATTCTCTTCGCGCGTAAGCGCGGTCATTCATTGCGTAAATGCGCTGGAGACAGTCATCAAATGCGCTAATTTTGCCCCCGGAATGTTACATTTTTTAACTGTTTTGTTTCTGTTGTGAGTAGATGAACATAAAGCACCGCAGATTGTATTAGCTCGTCTCAATGCAACGGTGTTGTAGTTTAAGACTTCTGAACAATTTGGAGGACTCACAAATACGCATGACAGCTTAAATCTAATTGCATAAGATTTGTGTGCATACATGTTTTTATTGGGGTTGTATTGCTAAGCTTACAGTCTGAATGAAAAGCTTTATTCCAGTGAAGGCTTAACATTAACATCTAGTAAAGACCCCATCATACCCAAAGATTATCTTTAAAACACCTCAGATATTTATTTTGCTGCCTTGTTAAACTTGTTGAGTCTTGTTAATGTTGGAGGTTAAGCAGTTCAGATATTTCAGACATAATAAAACGATGATCTCAGCTGATGTCACGGTAATTATACCAGGTCCTTTTTTTACCGTGTGCGTAAAAGGCGGTATAATTATTTCACCAATTACTGCAGCTTTTGCCTCATCTGTTCTAACAAATAGAGCGATGACCGAGAACACGCATGTTTTTTTGTTATTCTGCATTTCAGTCCCCTTTTCTAAAAAAATACCTTTTTTTACAACAAAAATGTTACAGCATTTAATGCATTTTAAACAGCATTTCATTTAAATAGCAGTCTGGACTCCTCTAAGCCTTCCTGCAATGCGAATAAAGATTTTTTTTCCAAGGAAAAAACAACATTAGTTTTGCCATCTAAGGCCTTTGGGTTGACGTCATAGGCTAATATTTTATTTTGCCCATCGATGACGTCACGTGTGGAGGAAATTATTTTGGGGCAGAATTGGAAAGGCTGTTGGATTAAATAATTTCTGCCCAACAACATTCATATTAATCATAAATTGGAGAATATGTCTCATAATTTGCTTGGCTGAGAAGCGTCACACATTTCTGAAAGTTGCTGTGGATTAACTCAAATAAGACTTCTGTCCAAAGGTTATGTTTTTAATTTCCCAACAGGACCCTTGAACAAAAGATGTGACGCACTCTTTAGTCCTCATTCATATCAAAATAAAACAGATCAATGTCTAACACACCACGTCTTTCATCCAAAGAAAATCAGCCAATCACCTGAGTCCACATAACGCTCACAGTCATTATAAACACAGACTGGGGTGTGTTAAGAAAGAAAGACTTTCAATATTTTATTTGTCGCAAAATTTCCAGTCTCTCAAGGGCTCGGTCATTGGCATGCACAAAATAATACGCTGTAAAATCGATAAGTGAAAAGATTTGACCCATAACCTCCAACGATGAGTTCACAAATCAAACAGTGAGATGAGCAAACTCCTTTTTAAACAGAACTGGATCAGGAATAGAGGTTACAGGTGAGAAAAACCCATTTTCGTGTGTTCACATATATCTGAACCCCTATTAAAAATAAATACTCAGACACGGTTGTTAGAGAATCACAGAGATGTGTGTGTGTGTGTGTGTGGTTCTAATATGACCTGAGGTTCTAAAGCAAACAGGTTCTAAGAGGAAAACAGATCTCCACCTTTGACTATATTTACATATATGGATTTGTTAAACGCTTCATCTAAAGCGACTTACAGTGCATGTATATGTATCAGTATGTTTATGTGTATTCCCTAGGAATCGAACCCACAACCTTTTGTGACAAAAGAACTGGGCAACATCCATAAACTACTCAGCTAACAGGGAACATTTTCAGAACATTGGCTCACATTCTCTTAAAGTTACCAAAAACATTCTTGCAGTAATGTCAGTAGAGCAGTTTTTGTTATATATCATATTTCATAAATGTTATTTTTAAGTTGTTAGTGGAAAGTTTTAAAAACGTTACAGAATTAGAAAAAAATGTTTAAATGACGTTCTTAAAACCAAGCAAGCGTCTAAAAATGGGCATTTTGAACGTTCTTCTTAATACATTTGTTACTTAATGAAACATTACAGAAACATTCTTAGAACCTAAAATTGTTAGCCAGGTAGCCTTTCCGGTGTTAAAATCCCAGAATTCAAAGTCTGCCAGAGACATTTGCCTAAGAAACAGTGTTTTCACAGCAAGTCAGTTGCACAAACCTTCAGCTATTTTTAGCTCTGCAGTGAGTGTTGAGTTAAGGGGTTTAAAATCTTACCCCTTGTTCCACTGCCATGTTCTGTCTTCGCCATGGGGCACAATTTGATTTCCATTTGTCTCCTTAGGATCCGCTTATGTCTGCCCACGTCTTCCAAAACGTCTGTGTATTTAGCCATGTGTCTTCTCAACTTCTCAAACTTCATCTTCAGTTTATAAATTAACAGCTGCAGTGTCATCTCACTGTCTCCCTAACTAACTAATCAATCTTACCCAATTGTTGTACAATGAGAATAGATGCAACACTAATTTTGTGCTTATAACAGAACATGGACTTTGTGCAACAGGTTTGAGAAGGTGTAACTTAGTTGAGAAAAACACCCTGTGTTGATTTCTGGGTTGCAGAAGTTTCCTGAAACTGGTAGGACATTGTGCTAGCAACGCTATGGTCACGGGTTCGAGCCACAGGGAATACACACAGTCGCTCTGAATAAAAGTGTCGGCCAAATGTGACAATATAAATGACTATAAATCCTATTGACCAAATGCTAAACGAGTACCCAGCTAACAGTTTTAGGTTGTAAGAATGTTTCCCTAATGTTTCCATCAAATAACAAAAACGTTATTTTTTAAAATTATCTAGAAATATTTAAAACATAAATTTCTTAGACATTGTATTAACACTATTGCTTGTTTTATTGCTATTTTTTATCTATATGATATATATTGTTTAAAAATTCTAATAATGTTACTGCAAGCACTTTTTTGATAACTTTTGTTAGCCAACGTTCTGAGAACGTTTCCTGTTAGCTGGATATTGAGTACCATTGCATTTTTTAAACATTCTTTGTAAGCTAAAATTGTTTCGTGCCGAGACATTGACCTACAAAATAAATTGTATGACATGATTTGTATTGACATCGATATTGTTAAGACCCTAACGCAAAAATCAGATTAAAGGTTATTATGAACGTTGTTTTTGACTAACGTGATTGTCCATCCAAAAACACAATTCAAGTCTAATTGGTTAAATCATGAAGATAAATGTGACTTTGAGAAGCCACGAATGACAGATTTGTTTTAAATCAGCCCATGTGAAAAGAAAAAACCCGGCGAGGCAAGAAAAATATTCTGGTAATGTGTTAGTGCATCATATTCACTGTTGCAGAATGAAGAAATCAGAGGACTGTTTTCTAATGATGCATTTAACACAATCATGCAGGATTATCATGAGAAGAGAGGCACTGAGTGGTCGCAGGTCATTGTGTCTGTTTTAAACACGGACTGAAGGCATTTTGCTTCCGATGCTCTTTCGTTTATCAAAGTGGCAGTCAAAATTAAGCCCTGTGGAGGACAAAATAGGCCCATTGATTTGCACATTGATCAGAAGTCAACACCACAGGCCCACCTGCCTCAGAAATGAGTCAAGCAAGGCACTTATCAGGTGAAGCACACCCTCATTGTGTTAAACATCTAATTACGTTCCGGATGTGGAAATCTAATTAACCTCTGAGAGGTGACCAACCTTTGGGTCTTTCCCAAACTTTGCACTTTGGGTAACTCGTATTCCCTTATCAGAAGATTGTTTAGACCATTAACGCAAATGATAGAACCTGCATTGTTGCAAACTCTTTTTTCACATGTGACAGTAAATATTTTTTGTGAAAAGACCAAAAAAGGGAGTTTTTAACCCTATTTCTGAATCTGAAGGTGTACGTGACTAAGCTCAAAACTTAAATGTTGATGACATCACTAAATTATGATGTTATAGATGACACAAGTCAAATGACACAAGGAGATACGAAAGAGGTTTCTGAAATCTCGTGTGAGGCAAAACATCCTGTTTTCAGTCGTGTGTTTATTTACTGGCCACAGTAGGGCTGTTCCTCATGTCTCAGGCCTGAGGAGACAGGGCCAAAGAACAGCCGTCGGTGCAACACAGGCCCTGAAATTTAAAGGACATGTCACTTCCAGCTGTTTCCTACATCTGCCCAATCCTTCATTCTGACAGGCAGATCAGCCTCGACGGAGAGCGGCCACCAGCCAATTAGATTTTATCTCTGCCCCAGGACTTAACCTGTCATCTTTCTTTCAGTGTTGCTTCTCATGTCACTCAAATGTTTCGAGTGGCGCTTGAGTGGCACCCCCGTGATGTCATTTTTTTCCTCATAAGCCGCCTTGTTTGTCAGGCGCTAATAGATGTTCCTCATTTACTTTGGCAGGAATTTGCATTTCGGAGGATCGGCGTGATTGAAGAGGCGAATAACAAGAAATAACGTTCATGAGATCACAGAGAAAACTCTTCAAAGGCCGTGGTTTAATGATCTCTGAGCTCTGTGGGCGGGGCCCAGAAGCCGCGTGACATCATCAGCCCAGGAAAAGCTCTTATGTAGTCTTCACTGATCCTGAAATACAGTAAGCATATTAAAATACTGCAAACTTTCTCTGTTTTAATTAGCGTCCTTTGACTTTGTTAAAGAAACTGTGAATATAGAGTGTGTGTGTGTGTGTGTGTGTGTGTGTGTGTGTGTAATCATAAGAGCCAAATTTCTAAGAACATCCTCACATTGATAGCAAACCATATCCAAAAACAGCTTGTGAGGACATTTAAAGCAGTTCTGACCACTCGAAAAGCTCATAAACTGACCAAATCATGTTTTGTTATGAATCCTAAAATGTCAACAGGGTAAGATAGGGGTGGAGTTTAGTAAATATCACTATCTTAGTGTGAAAAGCACTGCGGCTATGAGAGGTCCTCGCTAATATAGCTTCTAAGGTCTCTATCTCTGTTATGGGAGCCCACACCAGTGCTTTGAAGATGAATCCCTGTAGACATTTATCTGTTCTGTGTGGGAGAGATCAAGCTTTATTTTCTCCTCTATATGCATCCGTGAGTCCCATTTCACCAGCGAATATCACGTGTACAGGATGTATATACCGTATATAGATGTTGGTTATATATTTTGCGAGGGTGTGTGAAACACCCCTCACTCAATTTCAGATGCTGATGACATCAGAAGAGGAAAAGACCAGAAAGGTTAATAACACAAAAGTGAAGTTTTCTGTGCTGATTACTAAGAAAATCATGTTTTTCCTCACTGATCAATTTCTGGATCAAAGTGCCGTTATAAAACCTAAGTAGCCACTTACTCTGTCAACAGTTTTAGGTTGTAAGAACATTTCCCTAATGTTTTCATTAAGTAACAAAAACGTTAAAAATGTTATTTTGACAATTTTAGGGATGTTTTTTTGGACAAATGTATTCAAACTGTTTTTACTCTGTACAACAACTTGAGAATAACATTTCTGATATATGATATATAACATTAAAACGTTCGATTAACATTACTGCAATAACATTTTTGATTACTTTGAGAGAACTTTTACAGAACCTTAGCCAATGTTCCGAAAACGTTCCCTGTAAGCTGGTTACATGAGGGGAGAGAGTGTTGTCATTTCACACATCTGAGTCCTCTCGAGTGTTTCAAATCAAACGTTCAATATTAAACTGATCCTACAGATGTACAAGGTCTCACTTCAATACACCAGTAAGTTAATCTTAGGGGCTTTGGGGGGCTTCATTTATATGGTAAACATCTGTGTTGCTGGCTGAAGAGTGTTGAGTTACCAGCTAGCACCAATGCAAACACTGAAAATGTGATTTTTTTAGAACTTTACAAAGTACAATTTACAGACTATATTGTATTTTCTGAAAAACTTTTTCATCTGATCAATAGCGGTTACGACAGGAATAATATAAAATGATATATTTCAATGACTCAGATTTGCATAAAAATAACAGCTGGTAGCCAAGGGCGACCGTACGATGAGATAATCCCGCAATTAACTTATGTCATAATGACTTAAACTGACACTGATTCCATTAACCGTAAAGAGTTTAATTTATGACACGTGTGACTGTTTTTTTGGATAAGCAGCTTTTGAAATATTACCTCGGTGGGCAGGCCGGACCACCGTGTCATCGCACCCATCTTCATTTATCTCTCAGACACTTTTCTCCTCAATTACTAGAAAGATTTCACCATCAACAGGGCATAAATCATTCCTACAGTCTTATAATAGCAAAATACGTCTTCATGACCGAGCAAAATGAAAACACAAATCTGTTTTATCAGACCTGTGGTTGAACAATTGAGGGAAAATGTTGTGCCACTGTTAAAAACAAACATATTTAAAACATACAGATGTGTAGGGTCCAAAAGTTTGAGATGATTCATAAAAATGCTTTTTATTCAAATCTGTCCTTTTGTACAAAGTAGATTAACATGACACACAATGTCACAAATCTCATTTTGAAACAGATTCATTTATTTTGCCTTTAAACGTCCTTATACTGGTTATTTCTAGGTTTGAATGGAAAGTTAAAGCCCAATGGCCTCTAACCTTTGGATAATAATATATAAAACTTCTATGGGGTAAAATCTGCTGGGCATGTTAAAACTCTTCGAACGTCATTCAGAAACGTCCCTCATCTAACTATTACACGACACACGTACGACATTGCAAATGACGTCTTAATCAACTATTTAATTTAACAAATCATAATATATTGTCATATGAAAATGAGTTTGTTTGCGTTTTATGAGCTGCATGCAAAATCAATTTCATATGTTACAGAATGAGCTTCGGGAACAGACAAATAACCGGAGATTTGCATTTATAGAAGGGTTATATTGGAAGACTAATAAAGTAGGAGGTTGTATCTCTACGGCTGCATGATTAAATGCAAACATGTTTTAACTCTCGCTGCCTTTTTCTCTCTCTGCTAATACACTCAAAATGTCACAGTGAAAGAAATTGGTATTTGCATATTCGCATATTCACTGCTGTGTATCCGAATGTCTGTAAGCAACAGAAAACCGAACCGTATGTTTCATGTTTTATTTTACATTATAAATAATTTTCTTTGGTCGCTTGTCATGCTCACAGCTGGATACAGGATATAGAAAAAGTTACTTAAAATATCTGGGTGTGGATTTGAAACGCTTGTGCTTCATAACAAGTTAGTGAGCAAAGAATTTATTTACACTGAACACAAATACATAGATTTATATTCAGTTAAATGTGCAGTACAGTTGAAAATGTTTTGCATGTAAGATGGACTGAACATGAGACATGATCTATTGGGAAACTCTTAACAGAAAATGTGTGTTAATCACACTCATTAAGTTCTTGCTAATGAACTCATTTATCATTGGAGGATGAGCTCAGGAACTGATGTGGCCACTATTTGTAAGAATACGTGAAAACTAATGAATTCTACTGAATCGCTTTAAATGGACTGCACAAAAACATACAGTATATTCTTTATATCTTATTTATAATATAGACATTATCACACATTTAAAAAATGATCTTTGTATCATCAGGAACTGGTTACAACTTTGTAACACAAACACACAGAAATACACAATATAATTTCATGCAAAAATGTTGCATTTTATTTGATCAATCTGAATATATTATCAAATATTATACCCCCATACTTTCAACCATGACAGGAAACTTTGCAGTTTGGGTTAACATGGATTGTGGCTCCATTGAGGCATTAAAGTTCATTTTTCCATCACTCATTGGCTTCTCGTCTCAGTTTTTCCAGAAGTTCCTCCTGACTGACATCTGATGTGACCTTAATCGTTTTTTCTCTGGATTTTGATCCCTGTTATGATATTGCAACACGTTCATTATACAGTTTAATATACTGGATGGTGGAGCATTAACAGATATGGTGTAAAGTTATTGTGATGCTTTTAACCTTGTCCAAACATATTTCACTCTTTTTCAGCCCCAGCACTTTGGATAAATAGCGCAGGAGCTCCGCGTTGGCCTCTCCGTCTGTCGGTGGGGCGGCTATGGCGACCCCCACAGCTTCATCACAGACATCTGTAACACAAACAACAGGCAATGCAACAAAATGCATTGACTCATATATAAAGTATAGTTTGTTTCTTTCTTTTAATGCATGTAATATCCAACCAGTAATTGCATTTTGTTTGGCTCCGGGTTTGGCGTGTATTGCAATCGCAATGTGTCCGTCTTTAAGTTTTGTGACGGGTCCGGCCGGTGTTTCCGAAAGCTTTGGGTTGCTTTTAGTCTAGGAATGAAAAATAGGTTTTAATTTGTTTAAATTAATTTTAACACATGACATTTATGTTCGCATGAACGTTTGCATCAGATCTGCATGAAAAGACGTTCATGAACTGTTTACTGCTGGTATTATTAAACTTATTATAATTATAAGCATTAAAACGCAGTGTTATATGTTACGATCCCTACCGTTTTGTTTTTTTTAGGCATTGTGTTGTAAACACACTTAGCAGACACAGAGCTGTGATATATGCTTTTCCTCAAAAGCAAACGATTAAACAATGAAAAGTGCAACAGTGGTAATACAGATATGCGTACAAAACTGAGGATCTGCGAATGCATGAGATAAAAGTTAATATCGTTAATATTTCGTGTATTTTAAGAGAAAAGCGTGACTTTGTTTGGGCTGCTTGCGAAAACAGCACGTAAAGCTGACGCGCATGACGACAATTAAACGCGAGTAAATGCGTCTGGAGCGTCAAATAGGCGCAGAAATGCGCAGCTCAGAAAAAAACGTGAAAATTTTAACAAAAACACTCAATTTTTTTTTATTTTAAAGTTGCAGTACGTTTGATCTGTTTCATTTGCTGACATATATGATGTTAAATGTATATTATTACTTACTAGTGCTGTTACTACTTATGCATTTATTTATTTGTTTGTTTGTTTGTTTGTTTAGTTATTTTTTTACCAAATATGGTTGCCTAGTAATACTACTAGTATTTTTCTAGTTTGGTTTTCTTTTTGTAGGTTGTCCCATCTAAGAATAGAAATCCCTCCTTCCAAGATGCTGTTGAGATCCTCCTATTTTTCTCCTGCTAAAACTGGTGTGAAAGAGTTTCATCTGCACAGATGTTACACAAACACACCAGCTGGATTCTCCAAATCCTCATTCATGATAATAAATAGAGTTTCTGTACTAAATCACACAGGAAAATTCCATCATGGAGAACAACTCAAGCCAGGAAACAGACTCGTATCTTAGGTAAGAACTTTTGCTTTAACTCTTCAACAAATCAGATCTTTATTAATTTTCAGAACAATATATGCTTTCATTTAGTTTCATTTTAAGATCTGCAAGAAGAACGTTGCAGCATAATTACACTTTTGAAACTATGTAAAACATTGCAAAATATATTAATAAGCAGCATTAATAAGATCTTTCAGCTAGAATGACAACTGATAGTCTGTGAATTCACACAGCTGGCCTGATTTCCTGACTAGACGTGTCTCTACTTGGGCATTTACTTTGATCCCAACGTCTCTATGCAGTGTATCCACAAAACCATCTTTCTTCTCTGAAATCCTATCTGTAGGGTATACTTATGGAGTTTACTGCTGTTTATTCTGCTCAGAGCCAAGATGGCCCAAAAAAAGATGTTTTGATAATGCAAACTTTTCGAATAACGCATGCTTGCATACTTTTGGTCATGCATATTTGAATGAACCTGTTTTTTCTGTTGATTTTCTGTTGATTAAACCTGTGAGCAGATAATCAGAATAAATGTGGTTGTAGTTTTCAGAGAACACCATCTCTCAGACGCAAATGGAGAAAACGCTACGGAGGGCTGGATGGCAACAAACTGCTGGAACCCAATAAGGAAGATGAAACTAAAGGTACATGAAATGAGAAAGGATATTTCTGATGCAATGTGGGATTTGCACTAACTGACTCCAGTCGGGTGTACAGACGTTCTCGTTTAGCCGGGCTTGTGGTCTGCATATGGGCCATAAAAATGCGGCAGTGGGTGTGTTCTGGAACGAAGTGATGTGGCATTGGGTTTTAGTGTGACCGTATAACAACAACACGTCAGTTATGTAAAGCCTTAGAACCTCTGTTAGAACCTTTGATAGAACCTTTGTTACATGGTTACTTTCCTTTTCATTGCATTGATGAAAATATTT
>JAZGTK010016402.1:0-12750 GCA_036877625.1 Ambastaia sidthimunki
CCTGTGGCCCTCCGGGACCTTTAACATGACTTGTATGATAGGAGTCCAATTAGGCCTGTGATTGACTCAGGGAGAGGAAATGGTGTGGCTGCACAGATTTCCCGCTGATTAAACTTGTGAAATGGCCTCACAGGGAGATGATTTGAAGAGCCATCATAGAACAGAGCGCAGCCAGGGCAGACGACTCGCTGACGTAGTGTTTAAAGGCTTATTTATGGGAAGTATAACACTGTCATTGACTCTCTGTGAACATGCAGTACAAGCTGTAGAGGTATTGATTTAAATGTGCTTTAAACTGACACTCTGCAAAGTTAATGATTTGTTGTTTAAATAAGGCTACTGAGTCCAAGAACTGCTTACTTGACAGGAAGAGAATATGTGACTGATGGGTAAAACAACCAGTCACAATTTGTTTTTTGTTTTTTTTGCTTTTTAATTTAGAGGGCATCTGACAAACTTGTATGTAGGACAGGTGTGCAACAAAAGTTACCTGTATACATTTTGTGTTGGTTTTGTTGAAAGGCACATTTCTGTGCCTTCAGTGTTAATATACTAGAAATGTCTCTAAATGTCTCTATATAGCTCTAGAAACAAACAGGATGTAGTCGTTCTGCTATAACTGCCACAAACAAAACTCTTCAAATCTTGAAAATTAATGTTGCCTTGAGCCTCACAAATTTTGGCCAGTACAGTGATTAGTTCTTTCTCTCAATCATGCTCATTGGAGCAGTCTTGTATCTTGTAAACACAACTGATTACCACCAGACAAATAAATTCCTATGTACCATGACTTCTAAAAGCTGTGTAAAGCCAGGTAGTCAGTGTTTGGTCTGTGAGCATCATTGGCGTAGTGGTCGTCTGTGCGATGCTATATGTATTGTCTTTTGAGTTTCCTGGTTGCTTCCAGGTACTGTTTCTCATTGGCTTGCAGATGCTGCTATGGGGACCATGGCTCCTTCCTTTGTATGGCATTTTTGCCTTAGGCTTGCTGTGTGAGTGAGTTAGTGTGTGTGTGTGTGTGTGAGAGAGAAAGAGAGAGGTAATACTTTCCTGATAACTTATTCATTATGTAATTGCTCCCTCCAGAGGAAATTATAAACAAAATGTGTAGTGTCCAATCACCTACTCCCTAAGATCACATTACTGGGGGGGATCTCTTTGATTGTGACACACCACCTCATCAATGCAGGTTCTCTCTTCGAGCCATCTGCGTGCCCTTTCCATTGCTGTCCCCTCTAATCACCCAGTCAATGGCCTTTTGTTCCTAACACTTTCCAAATGTTGACCCTCTTTGCCGCTAAATAATTTTCTTTCATTTCTCTGTACTCAGACCCCAGAGATAAACTCCTGAAAGTCTGTCTTACTCTCTCACTCTTTCTCTCTCACACACACATTTTCCTAATTGTCTTGTGATTGGCCCATTAACCCAACCAGGGCCCTGGATAGTAGATCCATATGTCACTTTGCCTAGGGAGCATTTTGGACAGGGCCAACAGCATGGTTGGAGAGATTGGGATGCTGGTTTGCTCTGATCTGTAATTAGTGGCATATCCTGACAAGGGTCAGGAGGCAAGCCTTTAGGTCAGGGGTGTAGAGTGTGTCCCGCAGCTAACAGGTGCTACACAGGGGCAAAGATCCTTCCTTATACTGGCTGGTTACTGTTACCTCAGAACAGTGTAACCATAAATATTACTTGTTTGGTGCGCACATGCCCATTGCCGCTCTTTCATTGCAATCTAAGCTTAACAAGACTCGCTTGTTGTCAGAATATGCAAAATTAAAATATTTGTGGGACTTTCTCACATCTACAAATATGGTTATAATCTTAAAATGTAATTTGAGTGTTGAGGAAAGCACTTGTCAGAGTCCTTAAATAGCACATGCATCTTTAAAATCACAACTGAGCAAGAAGCGTTAAACACTTGTTTTTGTTTGAAGCGTTTACAAATATATAGCATTCTTGTTTTTCGAGACAACTTAGATCATGCTCCTTTTCCTGCAGCAGCAACGTGACTAGCTGACTAGTTTCCTTCCACAGCCCGCAGGCATGACTAATCTATAATCGCATTAGTTATTAATTTTTCTCATTATTAATAATAATCTATTTTATCGATAAGTTGTTGCAACCCTAAATTTCTGTGCCACTAGCGGCACCAAATGGTATGGTGGTGTGGTACCATCTATTTGTTTGCACAGCCAGACTATAATGAGCATAACGACATTGACTCAACCAATGATGTGAGTTTGGGGCAAGCCTGTGTGTTTGTCCAACCAATAGCAGATGGAGGGAGTGTTTGAAACCTGTTTTGAAACATCATTATTTTTGCGATTTTATTTGGAGGGACAAAAACGACCATGTTCCATGTTGTTTATGAAATTTGTGAGATGGACATAGACTTGAAAACATCAGATTTATAAAGTGCTCATGAGCTTCAAGCAAATATCACACTAAATGCATCACAATATTTAGATGTGCTGTACTGAATGTAAAAATACTGTGTTATACAGAGTCCTTTCACTGCTGTTGTAACTGTGGATTAGTAATGAACTTCTCCCATCTGATCTAGAACAAGAGGACAACTTTGAATTCATCATTGTGTCTCTGACGGGACAGATGTGGAATTTTGAGGCGACGTCCTACGAGGAGCGGGATGCATGGGTACAGGCCATTGAAAGCCAGATCCTGGCAAGCCTGCAGTCCTGCGAGAGCAGCAAGCAGAAGGTAGAAAAGATTTGTTTATCAAGCACAGTAGAACATAATGTGCATTATGCTATTTCTGTGGAGATCATTGTACCTATTGTGTATTTTCAAAAGATATTAGATATCAAAGCTGCAGTTGTATGTAATGCAGGATATAATAAAAATGGCCCTTCTGCTCCTATAACTGGGTTTTATATGTTACACACACATTAGAAACTGTAATTACTTTAGTTCTGATATTTCACTGCTCTTATTATAACATGCCTGTTGCATAGCTACAGTTTTAAATCTCAACCCGCTCTGTGTGTTTATGCCTCAGGCCAGGGCCAATTGCATTTCCCTGGACCTTCTACCTCTGTTCTATTTATTTACCTCACAATTTTCTTGCCTTTGAAACTCAAAATGTTTGCAGTGTTCTGCTTTGTTCGAAGTAGTTGCCTGATAATGCTTTTGTAATATGCTTTCTTAAAAGTTGTTTCTTTTTAAACAAACTTTACCTTCATAAACATTGTGCCCACAGTCTCGTCTAAGCAGCCAATCAGAAGCCATTGCACTACAGTCAGTCAGGAATATGAGAGGAAACGCACGGTGTGTGGACTGTGAAGCCCAGAGTAAGCCCTCTACCAGCATAACACATATTATAAGCACTCTTAAGATCTACATGCATTTAATGCACATTACTAATCATTGTATCAGTTCACCAATGGCCCAACCTCCTTTAGCTTTCCAAATGGTCAAAATATAGCTACATAGTCATCTGTAAATTTCTAATAAATATACAGTTAATTTCCTTAGGCCCCACCCATTTAAGCCTAAAAATTAGATATGATCTTGGTCCATTTTGAGAATGATTTATTTCTCCAAATGTCAAAATTAATCAAATTAATTAGGATTAAAAACAAAAAGTACACTTGATTTTTACTTTGATTTTGTTTTTTTAATGTTCACTAGCAACACAAACTTTTCTTTCACATTTGGTGCTAACAGGTGGTTAATGTAATCTGTAACACAAATGAGAGGTCAAAGTACAACTGTTTATTTGTAACACAAATGAGAGGTCAAAGTACAACTGTTTATGAACTGTTTTTTTTCCTGTCTTACTGTTTGTCTTGCTTTTTCAGACCCTGATTGGGCCAGTTTGAACTTGGGGGCTCTAATCTGTATAGAATGTTCAGGCATTCATCGTAATCTGGGGACTCACGTTTCTCGTGTCCGCTCTTTGGACCTGGACGAGTGGCCACTGGAGCTCATCAAGGTCATGTCGGCCATTGGCAATGAGCTGGCCAATAGCGTGTGGGAAGCCAATGCTCAGGGACGCCTAAAGCCCGCCCCGCCTGGCAGCAGGTACACAATTACAAAATTTTGTATTCTTTGTTTGTCATTTCTATGTCACTAGTGACATCAAACAGAATTGTAACTGCTTGTTTCAGGGGCACAACTGAGCCGATTATAACATTTGTGCAACTAATGCTGAGTTTGGGGTGGGGCTCTCATTGACCAGGCGATGACAGATGAAAGAAGCATTGGAAACTAGTTTGGACTATGCCGTTTGGCACTATTATTGTCATAAAGTACAAAACCTGATTGCGTGTCTAAACTTTTGACTGTCCCTCCCAATATCATAACTTTACCCAAATGTAAGTACAGAGCCCTGCAGTGTACATAATGAGCTGATAGAAACACAATGTCTTGTTTATGACATCAGCAGTATTTTCTTGACAGTCCAGCAGCTGATACTTGTTGTCCTTTTCTCTCAACTATATAGCCTTTGTGTGTAGGACTGTGCAAAAACCTAAAATCAGATTCTTCCTTTTTCTTGCTCCTCCATCTTTAGCAGCGTAATTATCGGCAGAGAGCCTTTAGTCCCACCAGCCATCATAACAAATTAGTGCTGACTGCTGGCCGCCAAAATATCGACTTCCCATTCCACACCGGCCTCATTAGTCACCTGAAGCACCTTTTAATTACTCCCCTCCTCTCTGAAAATTTTTCGATATGGATCCGCCATTTTCTGCCGCCCGTCGTCGATGTGCTAATGCGATTATAGTTCTTCATGTAGCTGTTTATTTATGTATGTGAGGGCATGTGGCCCCCTGAGTGGGAAGAGAAGATTACAGAGAGGGTCAATATTATCTCAGTTAACCACAGTCACCGGACACAGTCCTGCAGTCATTCCTCTGCTCACTCTCAATACTCATGCTGAAATAGCTTGGGAGAATTTGCTTATGTATTTCCCTCATGTGTTTGACTGAAACGGCTATTTATTTAATGGCATTGATATTTGATGTATAACAAATTTGTTGACTAAGCAGACAAGATGCATCTGAAGGAAAAACATACATGTTACTCCATTTTCTTTCAAATGGTTAAGGAAGTGGAAACTGGTTCCAGGGGAAACCGTATTTATCATCTTATCTCTAAATTTACCTACGATTCCATGTAATAAAATCTTAAAAAAAAAAATTGAGGTAAGTGGGGTAAGCTGTGACACTTTCTATTCTTGAAACTGCTTTCTAGACACAACTTATCCCACCTAAAAGAGGCATGTCGAGAGAGTCAATAATTACTGGGTAATACATTTATGTACATAATGATTTGACATAGAAATATGAGCAATTTGCTAATGCACAATGCCAAAAAGGATTTTGCTGCACAATAATTGCATTTTATAAGTTAGTCAAGGGCCGACACAGTTTATTCCTCAGCTACCATTTTACTATTAAAATGATTTAAATAATACTGTTACCAATAATACTAAATAATAGTAAAATAATACTATTAAAATGATTCATGGTTTATCATTACCCAGATAATTGACAGTTTTATGCATTGTCAGTTTACCAACATATTTATGTTTTTTTGCCTTGGCATTTGTGTTACTGTCTCACAAACCAACTGCAGCTGCATCTTGAACCCCTAGGGGTTCCGGGTGGGAAACCCTGCAGTAGTCCAATAAAAGACCCATAAATAAATTTAAAATCAGTAAGAATACTGTTGAATTGGACTCGAATTATAAAGGCCATATAATCCACCCAGGAGTTTGAGTGTGTCAGTGCTGCTACATGTAATTTGCTGTCTCCACATCATTTATTGGGCCGTTGAATTGATTTAGCTAGTAACCAAATGGCTCCAATTTAATTGGACAAAAGCACATTGAATGCAGTGACAGTGTGAACCCAAAAAGAGAACATAATCT
The DNA here is from genome assembly GCA_036877625.1 of Ambastaia sidthimunki. NCBI lineage: Eukaryota > Metazoa > Chordata > Actinopteri > Cypriniformes > Botiidae > Ambastaia > Ambastaia sidthimunki. The sequence goes on from JAZGTK010016402.1 coordinate 5,898, forward strand.
AAAGCATAATCTAATGTGTACTCTCTATATCTTGCTTGGTAAAACCATTCAAGTTTACATTTGACATGCAAGTCTTCATGATTAGCATGTTTTTTGCTAAATGCTGAATTGCAGCGAGCTTATGTCCTGGTGCACAGCTCAGGCATCTGTGTGTGCATCCAGGATTGGTGTCTGATAAATGAAAACCCACCCTTGTGGTCTCTCAAGTGAGTAATAGAGCTCGAAATTTCATTTTGCAAGTGACTGATTTAATGATGCAAAGGGTAATTAATGGGCTGATTATCTTAATGTTAAATATGGCCAGCAGCAATTAGACTGACCTCCCGCCTGTCAAGGTCTGGGCTACTCTCGGCTTTCAATTAGGGTGCTGTTTGGGGGGGGTGGGGTGGAGGTAACCAGGGAAAGGACCACTTTCTTCCACACCTCTGTGTCTGTTCATGGATCACCCCTCGTTCTGCAGGCTGGAATTATGTTTGAGACTTATTGCACCCAGATAGTACTACTGGACCTGATAAAAGGAATTATATGCAAGTTGTAGCTTCTTTCTTTTTCTTTATGTCTTGACCCAGCAGTGTCTGTATGGTTAGTGTTTTGCATTAAGTATTTAGCTTTAGCAGTCCTGTTTCCTCTCCCTACCCCCACTGTTAATTTAGCTAGAGTTTTAAAACATTTACACAGAACTACAGCTGGGCCCAGAGAACCTTAGAAAAGATTGGGTCCAGAACCCCATGTTTGGTCCAAATTATCTCGTAACTTTTTTTTCAGATTAAATCCAGATCTGCTCTGACAAACATCAGGCTGTTCTGATCACATCAAACATGTTTAATATTTAGGATTTTAAATCTGGATGATATAAAGGTCAGTACTTTAAGAAGGAGAAGTCACCTCAGTTTTACAATTATACTTGGTGAGTGCAGAAAGATGTTATTGCATTAGATGTTACAGCAAACGTAAACTAGTATTGTTATTAATAATAATAATGTGTCACAATCTTCATTTACATTAGTTTTATCAAGCGTTTATGTCCACTTCCCCTCTTCTCCCTCTGGCACAATAATCTTAATATCTTGTAGTGTGTGATGCACTACGATTTTAAAATCTTAGTGTGAGCATGTTTAAGATCTTGGAGAATAAAATCTGCCAATATTCTCCTTGCTTGTGTGCTGCAGCCAGATTGATAATCATAATCAGGATTAAAAAAAATAAGGTACGAAAATTTTCCATACATGGCAAAAATCATGCAAATAGAAAAACTTTGTAACATGTGGGTCTTCAGTAGGTGGTCAGTCTATTATTGTTTTATTTTATAATTCATATTGTTTTATATAGTTATTTTATTCACACAGTTATTAAAACAGTTTTGTGGCCAAAATAATGTTAAACCAAAAACTACATTTGCATGTGCATGTTTTTGTAGGTTATTATAAGCCAGTCCATTTTTTACCATATATAACAAGTCCTTGCCCCATCCCTGTATAAAAACCGTAAAGATCAGTGTTTTAAGAGAAGATTTCTTCCTGTTACCCCATAGGCTGGTGGGGCGTTATGTATAATAAAGCCTCAGAGAATCTCTAAACATACCCATTAACCTTTTACTGCTTGTGATAAATTAACACCTCCACTGCCTTTAAAAGCCCAGGCTGTATGAGGTCACGCAAAGACACTGCTGTGGGCTTTTTTTTGGGTCTATTTAAACACACATTCGCCACACGCTGTCTCCGAGGTGATGGGTTTTGGCATGTGTGCTCTGTGGTGGCAGCCGGACCATGTTGCAGTCTCATTTTTTTAATTACTGTGGTGCTGCCACAGACACCAGAGCCTCCCCTGCCACACACACACACAGTGCCGGTCTGTATTAGCAGGCCAGGCAGGGTAGGAGTGACAGCTTTGCTAATTGCGCCTCGTGGTGACTTATTAGGAGGGTGGTGCTCACTGGCATCTCATACTGCCAACCCTCAGCGACACGCTGACGTTTCACAACCTGTCACCAAGCGAGAATGTCTCAACGCAAGAAATACATGCATTGTGAGTGTGTGGGTTTCACATACCCCTTTGTTTAGTGCATACTAATTAAACATTCCCACATTTTAAGTGCAATCCTTGGGACTTTAATTATTTTACATAATAAATAGATATTTGTGCAAGTTATTTAGTCTTTTTTACGTATAGATACAGTCAGACGTACGTAAGCATAGTTTGGGCTACAGTGGACTTGCCTTCATCAGACAGCTGAGATATTGAGCTCCACACACAGTCTGATTCTTGTGGCCACATGCCTCATCATGAGCAATGCCTGGTCCATAATAATTCAGCAGTAAGTGGCTGAAAAAGAGCCTCTTTATGGCCAGATATCGGTCTCTGAAAGGGCAGAGCTAACAGATTTCAAATTAGAACCGGCTCTTAATCTGGGCCGGGGTGCAGGTGCACGTCCCCGAAGCCGAGATCAGATTGGGCCCCGGGGACGAATGGGGGAGGGGGTAAGTTGGGGAGGCCTGCTGGGCTTAATTCTTTCTCAGATCTAGGCACAAACGGACAGCAACATTTTTATCGTAGTGATGTCTCTAGAGTCGCTCACTCACAGAACTTTCTCTTTGTGAAGTAGAAAATGAAGAGATGGTTTTACTACATTTTTGACAGAACTTGATTTTGTTCGACACCTTTTTTGGTCATTTACCCATCCCTCAGTTTCCTGTTAGCACTGACAGACAATCACGGTGGTCCATTTCATCAGCATTAACTAGCTGATCTGCGTTCGTCAGCCTCTGACCTCGTTCCTGTGAGAAGACCAGTGATGTGATCCAGCTCATGGGCTGCATGTTAAACAGTTCCTCCATTCTTTCTCATGTCTCTCTCTGTCCTCTTTATTTTCCTTTTCACTGACAGAAAGCACTGCACAAATGTTTCAAATAATTGGCTGTCCCATTCTAATTCATCTGTAAAAGGACTTCTTGATTAGATTAGGCTATTAGATACTATTTTTTACATGACTGCCTGCCATTGCCCGTAATCATGTCCCAACTAGGCTAACAAGCCTTCCAATTTACTATTGACATTAAACTCGCTGACAAGAGCCAATCAGAGCATGGCGTATTATGAGGAAGTCAGATAATATGAAGCAACAGGGCATTTAATGCCTGAATCATCACATCGTCTACCTTTTCCTCCAATTTAGTGCAGAATAAATAATGTGTGTATATTTGTGTTTTTTCTGGTCTCCCTTGCCCTTAATCTAACTCGCTATAATATATCACTGTTATCTTCTGGGCTTCTCTAGATTTATTCAGGACAGTAAAGACAGTGTATAAGTGTCATGTCTTACAATCTTTTCTCTTTTAAATACCTCTCCTTTACCAGTTAAACCTGGTTAAGTAGACACTGACAGGTAGAAATATCAGTTTATCAGAACCTCGGTCAGGCAAGCAGCCCTCATCGCTTGTGCAGGAGACATTTATCTTTAGGGCATGCGCAGCCTGTGTCTCATAGGTTTGAATCTGGCCTGCCTCATGTCTCTCCTCATCATTTCCTGTCATCACCAAAATTAAGCCTCTAAGACTAACTGTAATGAAGTGAAGCATGGAGAGAATAGATACTCAAAGATCAGGCCCATCATGGTTTTACTGATGCTTAGCACCTTTTTCTTCTCTCACATACATACTTTTTTTTTCCCTCACTTTGCCCTTTGGCCCCCATTTGCATGCCGCCGCTGAAGCGTTTTGATCCAGTTAATGGAACCTCATATGAGTGTGGCCCATTGCCTCCAGTGGGACTGATTTGAGTGTGGCGCAGGCCAGGGCTCAGTCAGAATCAGAATCGCTAAGTGCCCGTAATGTTAAAGGAATCGCTGAGCTTAATTATCTGTGTCTATCCAAGGGCAGCTAACGACTAGGCTGGAGAGGATAATTGATTTCAGAGCCTTGTTTTTTTCTTGTTAGAAAAGGGGGTAGGGGCAGGAACAGAGCAGCTCTTGGAGTAAAACTGTTTCTTCGTGGCCTTATTCAGCTCATAAATGTCTTTCAGTGGAGTTTCCGTTTTGTTCATTCAGAAAATGCTGAGATTTGTCGAGACACGGGGAGTCAGAATTTATAATTGCAGGTGATTATTTGCCATTATATTGAAACCCTTTGAATGATGTCATTTTTCTAGATAATCAAAATAGCTTTTAATTGCAATTTTGTAACATTTCCAAAAAGACACTTATAATTTCCACTTTAATATAGTGTCCACTATAATTTCATTTAGCCTGTGTAATCGCTTTAGGTTTGGGAGAGATTGGGCTCTGCATATAAAATTTTGCAGGAAACTGGGTATGTTCAAGAGTCATGTTAATAGCAAGTGTAAACAGGGCTTGAGGTGTGCGTAGGCACTGCAGCCAGTGTTAAAGCCCTGAGATGAATGAGCATGTGTCTGAATGCATCTGCGCATGCGCAGGTAAATGTGCACTGCTGTCTGTTTGACAGATTTAGCCTGTCAGAGTTCATTACCTGCGAGTCAGTAGGGCACTAATGAGCTTAATTAGTGGTATAATTAGCCTGAAAGAAAAGAGTGTCAGCGTCAATATCTACAAGAATCTTCTTTTCTGTGAATTTCTCATTTTCCTTTTGTTTTACTGTCATTTTTTTGATTAACTTAACTGGTGATCACAGTTGTGCATAACAGTTAACATCTGATATGTGATCTTTACTTTCTTGATGCCCCATTGACCTGAACCCTGTTCTCAACACAATCAGAGGTTCAGATGTGTGTGTGTTTGGGATGGAGGGTTCTGGATACAGTGGCAGCTGGAGGGCGGCCGTCCTGTCATGGGTGGATGCATTAGCGGACGCCTGTCAGTGTTGGGTAAACAGCCGCTGGCTTTGAGCCGGACAGGAAGCACTAGCAAGTGTGTAAACACAAGCCCACAAAGTGATCGTCCAGGGAGAACACAAAGCAAGTGAACACACACACAATCACAAACAGGAAACCATGCCGACAAGAGATTGATGTAGACACAATAATTCCCCTGTGACCTGGTCTGTTGCATTCCACCTGACCGTTTCCAATGGTGATGAGACTACTGTCTCCCTAAGCCCCCCTAACTTTCCCTCAGGTAAATGTCCCATAATCTCACAACACTTTCTAATGAACCTGTCACACAAACAGATGTTTATTCACTTGAACACATCCAAATACCTGTATAGGTCTTACAACATGGTAACCATAGTGTCCACCAAAATAGCATAATTATAACTGTTATTGTTGTTACAATTAAACCACTTCCATTAGAACTAAATTCGACATTTTCGACATTTATAATATAATGATATTTGCTCCCCTATGAGGACAAACTGCCCACCACTAGAGACAGGTACATCTATGCACACATGGAACAGAGTAGCTAATTCATTCCGATTGCCTTCTTCCTATGTCAGGACGTATTTCCCAAGATTCCGATGAGGTAATGATGATTAGGAATGTGTGTGTTTTCTTTCAACAGCATGTGGCCACCAGTTGCCCGGTCTGTCCACTGGGGATTTGTTTGCTCTCTTATTTTGTTCATGGATTATACATGATTATCTTTGTCATCACACTGATCTTTGTAAACCTAAATGTAAATTTATGCAAGAACAAGAAGACATTATAAAGGTTAGTGGTTCTCACTAACGTAACCTCTGTGCTAAGTTGTTTGTGAATGAATAAAAAGTAAAAGGAAGGGCATCAAGACAAAAATAGGAGGCAGCAGGTGACCTGGTTTTCCCCGTGTGTATGTGTGTGTTTTCCCAAAAGCATGGCACCTTTCCATTACACACACCCGTACACACACATTACAGATTCCTGGACCCTGCCTTTGTTACAATGGAGCACCTATTTACATGTTATTTTGTGTGTGTTTTCGAATGTTTGGTTTACGAGGACACAAATGTAAACATGGTTTATGGGGACACTTCCTGTGTCCTCAAACCAAATCACCTAAAGGGTTGGTGAATATTTGTTAATTGAAAATGTCCAAAGTTTTCTGTGAGGGTTAGGTTTGGGGGATAGAATAAAGAGTATGTACAGTATAAAAATCTGTGGAGGGTCCTCATATACCACATGTCAATGTGTGTAAGTGCGTACATTCAAAAAGACCCAATGGCATATGCAGTTATCTTTCTTGGGTTTTTTTAACACTCAGCTTTGCACACAGTTTTCCACAAAGTTGTTACAGAAGCTTTTTCTGTTAGCCAGGCAGTCCTGGCCCTTAGCAACGCTGCTAACTGGGGAAAGCATGCGTTGCAAAAAGCAGTGAAGCTCCACATTTCCTCAGGACACAGAGAAGCGGAGGGGCCATAGAGAGACCCTGCCGAGCTCTTCCTCTCTTATTTCCCACTTCTGTTGCTCTCCTCCACAGCTTCCAGGATGCTTTGTGTGGTGGCTGTGGTCCGTGGCCCCTGTGCCGCCCCCCGAAAAGCACACAAAGTTAATAAAATTCTTCAACTTTCCCACCGATACTACAGCTTTTCCCAGCTTCCCCAGACTCTCCTGAGACTTTCTCAGACTTCCCTTATCTTCCTCTCCTTCCTGCTCTTTCATCCCTCCTGTGTGTTTTTTGTGCATTGATGCTGGTCCTGGTTTTCAAAACACTAGCAACTCTGTCATACCTACTACTTTTTTGATACTATCAGCAATTTACTTTGGCTGGGATGATCTGCATTTCAGAAGAAACTTTGCTTGTTCAGTTTGACGTTCACAGCCGTGACTGCTCATATGCCACTTAAAAATGGCAGTAGCTTTATCATTAGCTACTGATTAATCATAAACTTATGACAACCAAACTAGATGCATAAAAAGCTGGTCAGATGACCCATTCCTGTTGATTCAAAGAGAACCAGACATT
>JAZGTK010016403.1:0-12750 GCA_036877625.1 Ambastaia sidthimunki
TTTCATCATGAATATTTCCCACTCTCTCTTTGACCTTTTAAGTCAAACTATTTGCTATTGTACCTATTTGAAATCTGCATGTCAATGATTGGCTAACTTCCACATATTTTCAAATTGAATTGTGTAAATATGTGTCAGTCTTTTAATAAACTGGCTTGACATCAACTATGAAAATTGTATAGCTTAATCCTAATTCTATAGACCATGATTGAAGGAGAAACCCAGACCTTTCTGGCACCTGCATAGCAATGTACTAAGATACTTGCAGCACATGAATGCATGACAACAGCCAGGTGACCACCCACAACACCCAAGCATTGTTGAATCTTTGATATTTGTTTATTACTGTCTTGTGAGGGCTTGTGACACATATTTTGATGTTTCCCACAGCTGAAAATACAGAATTATTTGAATGCTACACAATTGCCATTTAAATATATACATAGTTTAGCACCCAAAAATCACAAATTTAATCAGGCCTTTTGTTGGACACCTATGAGAAACATAACACTGTAGGAGGCATATTGTATGCTTGAAACATACTATAGTATGGCAATTAGCAATTGACACACATGCTCTGACTCATTGTGGTGCTCACGCAGGTGACACAAGTCTGGTTTGCATCATTTTGTGATCCTGAGTTAATCTATCCTTTCCTGTCAGTACTCTTTCTCTAACAATGAGTGGATAACAATGAGTAAAATGGATTTGAAAATGGAAATAGATTTGAAATGGAACTCCTGGTTGAGCGTTTTGGCTGCACATACAGTGTCTCACTGCTGGGGGAGGGCATGTGGGATGGACGGATCACTTTGCCAGCACACCCTCTCCCCATTCATTCTCTGAAGGCCTAACTGTGTGCAAACATTCGCCGATGAAGCCTAAGCCTGTTAATCGCAATAGCACACCGAACCCCACAGATGGTTAATCTGGCCTTTGTCTTACATCACTCGGCAAACACAGACCCCCTCTGCCCCACCCCCCCATTCACTGGGGCAGTGTTTACTTCATTCTGTAAATTCTTAATCCTGTTTAGCAACACTCTTCGAACGCTGAATGGCCTTTTCAACCCTTCCTCTTTTCTTTTTCCCAGCAAAAACAGAGACGGATCAAGGTCTAAATGGAGAAATGCTTTGTCCTTTATTCGTGACCTCCGATTGGTGGAGAGCAGAAGCTTCTCTGGGTTTCTGTTGTGATGTTTCATCTAGTCTTTTTCTAAAGGGTTATGCTCCTGCTAATTGACAATTATGCTAACTAATTCAGTTATTATAGGATAAAAAAAGAAAAAAACAGAATATGAAACGCTGACGTTTTTAAATTCCTAAAGGTGTCTGTTTTTTCTCTCATCCAAGATCCACTGTCACTGTTTTCCCACAAGCACTCAGCGGCTGTCAAGACACAGAGCCGTCTGCTAAGCATCTGCTTTGAGTTGTAGCCGAGCAACAAACACTCACACAGCGTCCAAATCCACCACGCCACACTCTCTACAAAATGTTAAACCAAGATCATTCACTCGTGGCTTTGGCGACCTGTCTTTGGTTCCTCTTTTGTTTCCAGTATCAAAGTTCCTTCATATTTATTTTATCTGAAAGACACATTGACATTTCTGCTAAGTGAATGATTGGATAAAACAATGTGGCCGAGGCTTTTGTTTTCATCAGAATGTTGCAGCCAGTGTTAAGGGAAATTACTTTGAATAGCTCACCATTCACTCACATTTACTCAAACTCATGTTTTTATTTTACTGCTGTTAAAGTTTAAATATGCCAACACATAAATTAAAGCAAACTTCATTGGACAGCTTGAATTTTGGAAGTTAAAAAAGAAGCGGCACGAGGATAGTAAGGTCCTCTATACAAACTTTATGGTTGGTCCCAGAAAAGAAGCATCACACCAAAAACATACTGTACTATGGGCCCTATGAAATTTTGTGACAGCCCTGTTGGAACATAATGATTATTAAGTTTCCTAATCTTTAAGCAGTTTTACTAACCAGTCCATTTAAAGCCCCCATGCCTTTATTTTGACAGAAAATTGAGGACAGACAGCTATTATTACAACATTTCATCCAATGAATTGTGCAGCTCTACAAGCTACCCTGTTGAAAAGTAATTTGTTTTGCAAAAAATCATAAATTGTATATTGTAGTTTAGCTGTAAACCTGTAGAAACTGGTTTGTTACTAGAAAAGTCATATATTAAAACAAAGTACTACTAAAAATGTGAAATATTTGGATAATTACTACTAATTTTGGTTGTAACACATCACCAACTTATATTTTACATTGGCCTGCAGGTTTGAAAGATTAGAGATGATGAAAGAATCCACTTCACACATGCTCATTTTTATTTTTCTCATTCTGAAAAAAAAGCATATATACAATTTAATGTGTATCAGAATCGTCATACACATCAAAGCTTCCTTAAGGACTTTGAAGTAAGACACAAGATGAAACACCTGCTTTTTCAGCCATAATTATTGTTCAACTCAGTCAGACCATAATGAATGATAGTGAAGCAGTTGTGTCAAAGTCACCTGTATTTACACTGAAATCCAGTTAGGTTTAGTGAATAACCATCAAAGCAACTTCCACGCAAACCGCACTTACCCACAGAGGTATTAATTCTTCAGTTGCTAACATTCAAACTTCAATAACATCTTTTCAAACCTGCTTTTGAAATTGAAATGGCAATACAAATATGCTTTAGTCTTGCAACAAGTACTCAAGTTAAGAGCTGGCAGATAAGACAATGAAAAACCTTCACTTAAAAGGCACAAGTAGTAACAAAAGCACTCATAAAACGTTCATGGTTTCAGACAGAACAAATAAAAGTAGTTTGATAAAACGAACAGAGATACAAAATAAACCCCAGTGTGTTGGAAATTATAAGAAATGTTTGGATTCTGGTCCTGATCCCATAATATTCAAACAATATGGTTTTTATTTATTAATAACCATTTATATGATAGGTGGGTGGTATTTCTCACAAAACTGTCAAACTGTAGTCACCTAGAGCCTATAGTCACATTTCAACAAAAAAAGAAATTACAGACAAATTTTAGGACCAATAGGAACAATAAAATTAAAAAATTATAATAAAGTAAAACCAGTCCACTATAATTGTCCCATAAACAATTATAGTCATGAAAACAGACTTCAATTTGTCATACTTTTTCTTATGATTTTAAAGTGAAAGTGATCTGGACTTGTTTTTGTAATCTTCCGGTTTTGCATCACCATATCAAACCATTTGTACATGGTTTTAGTCACACAAGCACTGACAACAGTTTGCAGGGACAACTTCAAATTCTGAGGAATCAACAAAACTGCCTGATAGACTCTGATAGATGCATCCTTTCTTCATCTAAGACTACATATAACCCAGCTACGGCATCTCTGTTTCTCTTCTGAGGCCAGAAACTTCATAAGTCTGAGAATGCCCAAGCACTGCAGAAGAAACATTTGTGCATGTGTGTGTATGTGTGGTCTGCAAAGATAGCAGGAAGGAGCAGAAAGATACAGACAGAGCACTGCAAATTCTCCCAAAGCCTGTACAATCAACTCTGCAGCACTGAATCATTGCCTTTATAAAAGTCCTTGAAAGTCGATGAATTTTGCTACGACCACGGCTGCCACCTCAGGCCGGGAAATGTGAGCAGGTCTGGTGTAATTGTAATCATTAATCGTGTTTTATTCCGGCAGCAGTTACAGTAAGTCTTCTTCGTTTGGGTCAGTGAGAGCATCTCAGAATATTGTGAAGATTTACTCGCGCTGAGGTCGGCAGGGCACTTCCTGTCATATTGCAGGTTATTAAATTAGCAGGATAAAACTTTTTTTTGGCACTTAATCAGTGAAGAGCCATAACGATATTTGCTGCCCTCGTTAACACAGCCCTAATGTTATTATCAAACCTGGTCCTTCACAAAGCTGCGATTTTATTGCGTTTAAAAGCTTGTAAATTCAAGATATTTTTAACTTCTGTTTTATATGATCTGGCACCTTTCCAGATAATTATATCAGCAAACAGTTTTAATGAAAGTTATAGTTTCATTTCATAGTTTGGAGTACTATGTAGACATAAATATTTAAAACTGCAAAAACGGCTCTGAATAAGAACTCCCTGAAAGAGTATTTATGAGCTCATTAACATAAGATCACCCACATTTACATAATATTACCCATTTTTTATTAAGGAACCAGATCAGACAACGTGAATCAGGCAGAACTTGGTACGCAGAGATTAGCCAATCATAATTCATCTATAATGATGGAATTCTTCTTCAGGATCTGCAGAGCATGCACAGCAAGAAAGGATTAATGAATCTTCCTTCAGTTTTCTTTAATTGTTATTTAGCTTATTCATTGTGATTACAATAAATGTTCATTTGGGAGTTTTGAGTTAAAAAGTTACCAACTTGTGTCATATTTTTATCACAAATGATCAAGCAAATTTCCTCAAGATATGACACATTTAACATGAAAAAATAACCGCAACACAATTTTACTTTGGTAATCTAATGTAGGCCCATTTCAAAATGAAACAGGATTTTCAGTGATAAAAATATAGTATGACACTTTGATGTTATCCATCGAGGTTTAATTGGATGGTGAACAGAGGTCTCTGTAAGACATGAGCTAATGTAGGAAAAACAGATTTCTAGCGATGAAATTAAATTAGACAGTTTTAAGTGCTTTAATATAAATAGACTTAAAAATGTTTCGAATATTTCTTGTAATCAATCTTTATTTAATATTCAATATTTTTGTGTTTTGAGGCTCTGTGAGGCTCTTTATACTGCAGACTGTAAACATTTGCTATAAACCTAACAGTAAATATTTATAATAAGCTATTGTTTTATACAAGCTACTGTATTATGCTATGAATTGTGGGAGCATGATAAATATTTGCTGTGAATTAAAAAATGTGGTTTAAAGTAAAGTATAACTGTACTTGATCTACAGTACTCTTGGTTATTTACATTCTAATTGGCCACTAAAATTTCCTGTACGATACTGTAAATTTTACATAATGTTTTTAGAGCATACATTTAAATCAACTAGGTCACATCAGTTCCAGGATTATTACAGAAAGATTATTATAGAAAGATCCCTGACGACTGTGTCATCAGCTGCCAGTTCAACCACACATTTCCCACACCTATCACTGAAAAGAGGTACTATGCACAATAATACCAAACATTAGGTATAAACTGTGTCATGCACACCTATGAAGTTCATTACATCACAAAATTAAGATTGCGAGCATGTTGATGTGGTTTCCAGCACAGCTGTGCTCTGGCAGGAAGTCTTGTCTTGACATGCACCAGGCGCAGTGTTAAGCAGGGTGTTAGCGCGTGTCAGGAGAGGAGGCAGAGGTTGCGTTAGGCCACAGCAGGGCTCACTTGTCGGCAAGACACAGAACATGACGTCCCGCAGTGCTATAGCGCCGTTCAAATGGCCTCCTCTCAGCGGAGGTTAAAGTGTTGTCCTCCGGTGGGTGACCCGGCCCAACATGTCTTCTGTTTGGCTGTGACCTCTGCCTTCACCTGCTGATTCCAGACAGAACTGTGGTGGTGGTGACGGCAAAAGTGAACAGGCCCTCTGTGGCGCAAATGAAACCTATGTAATCAGGCCAAAATACATGTATTAAGTCAAAAGTACAATTAAACGAACTTGTGTTTTGTTTGGTGGTTTAAACATCTACTTTAAACATAGTTTTTGTTTTTTAAATGACAAATACATATTTTTGTACTCCCCTAAAGTATGAATTTTTTAATTGTTAATTTTTTTAATTGTTTACTTACTACCACAAAATGTTTATTACAGAGGGAAATCAAAAGTCCAAAAAGTGGCGCACGAGCACAAACTGTTTTTTAGAAATTAGAAATTGGTGGTGACCCCAACAGACATTCTACTGACTAAAAGTAACTTTGCAAGTACATGTCAACTCATTCTATTAACCACAATGCTAACCTAATCCATCTGTCTTAAAAGACTTTAATATATTGATTTAATATATATGCTGAGTTGATTCTATGTCGTATTGCTCCTTCCTTTCACAGTTCACCTGTGACAGAATAGCGGAACCAAACAGTAAGCGGCATTCTATACCCTGTGTTTATTTTTTTTCCACCCTTATCTGTGTCTGTTTGTTTACCTCGTCATGGATGACCCGTCTGTTCTCCTCCTCCTGCTTGAGCAGGGGGAGAGCTCTCTCGAGGAACACACCAATGACTTTGTGTTCCTTTCGGAATATTCGTGCTTGCAGGACGACAACCTTTGCAGCTTCATCTGCACCCTGGCCCATTAGTCCACTAGCTCCACCGGGCTTCCCCGTCCCTCCAGCTCCGCCTTGGTCTGTCGTCAACCATCCGCTGCCTCAGAATTCCACTCTTCTGGCTACGCCTCGTCCCTCCATCCCACCGGCTCTGTCAGGCTCCTCCATCCTTCCAGCTCCACCTCAGTCCTTTGTCGCACCGGCTCCACCACGGCCTTCTGGATCCCTGCCTTCGCCTCGGTCGGACGGCCCCTCCTGCTCCGGATCCCTCCTGTCTCTTCCTTGGCTCCTCCCTCCGTCGGCTCCACCATGGGTCACCATCATGGCTGTGGCCTGGGTCGCACATGGCTCCTCCTGTTCCTGATCCCTCCTGTCTCTTCCTTGGCTCCTCCCTCTGTCGTCACCACCCTGGACTTTGTTGTTTGTCCTTCTCCCGGGAGTCCGGCCTCCTTTTATATTAAAAGACTTCCAAGTTGATTCTACGTCGTATTGCTCCTTCCTTTTACAGTTCGCCTGTTCTCTGGTAGTTGACATGTAGTTGCAAAGTTACTTAGTTGCATAGTCAGCAGAATGTCTAAGATGACTTTCAAAATAAAGTGCAACCAAAACATTGTTAAATTTAACACTATAAAAAGAAAAAAGTGAGATATTAAAAGGTTAAAGCTATTAAAATACAAAATTACTTTTAATCATTTGTAAATCAGTCTAGAGGACAAAAATGATCCCTTAATTAATGAAATCCCCAGTATTTGTTTGTTGCATGATTCAGTACATGTCTAGCTTTTCATTGTGCAGGAAACACACACACGGCCATAAACACGTTGTGTGTGTGTTAGGACTAATTAAACTACTTCTGAAAAACATGACCCATCAGTGAACTTCAAGCTAGTGTGAATGTCATTCATAAAAAGAAAAGCCTTTGATTTTGCAGTTCACACAACAGTCTGGAAGAAAGCGCTTCACCTCAACACAGCAGGTTTATTTTCTGCGCAGGCTGAGCGTCAATCAAGAGCATAAAGATTTAAGATTAAACACCCTGAAAGAAGAAAAGTTTGAGTTTATGTGTAGCAAAGTGTATTTAAAAGCACTTCTGATTTCATGTTCCTGGATCTGATAAAAGTTGAAAATTCATTTATTCACTTGTATTTATTCATGTGAGTTTGTGAGTATTTCTATATAAATATTTGTCCTTTGTGCAAATATATAGGTGCCCTGGGTACAATAACAATTGTTTCTTTTCTTTTGTGTGTGTCTGTAACAAGGACAAATTCTGTGTCCAAAAATTTTAGGAATGACTGAGCTGTGTGATATTAGATTTTCTTTAAATCTGTTTACTGTGGTGACCAGTCAAGGTGTTTAAAAGTAAAGCTGGTTAGCTCTGTGGGTTAGTCTCCCTGGTCATGAATATTTTAGCTTTGCTTCATCGTATACAGCTGACTGAAGTTCTGGCTTCAACAGCAGGAGTGCACCACACACCCACCACAGCCCACCACACACACTCACACACAGTCTCAGAAGCTCAACTTGCTCCCTTTAAGTGGATGCAGATTAAATATAAGCACATGTGAAAATAAAAATTTCAAGGTGAAGTAATTTTTTATTCATGCAAATGAAGTTCTTGGTTTCCAATCATTTCGACAACTGCCTGGGGTTTCTTCAGAACAATTACATGGCCAAACCTATTTTAGTCCTGAATGAAAGCTATTTATCACCACGAGAGCTCTGGCTTATTGGTGTGCTTGCTGCCTGCATGAGTTAAAGACAAGTTTACTAAAAAATGAAATATCTGTACAGTGGTTCAACCCATTTAACTTTTTTTTATAAGTTTTTAAAGCACGTACTCAACACTTCTCTCCATTTAATGCAAGTGAATGGAGACTGCACGATGAAAAAACAGAAATATTATTAATTCTTCATGCATGTTCATGCCTTATCCTCACACAAAGCTATCATATGATTTCACAAGGCCTAGAATATAGTTGTATGGACAATTATAAGGGTCCTTATTTTGTCATTTTGAGGCTGAGCCCCAGTCTTCATTCATTTTCCTAATTAAGATAATTAAGGACAGTATTGTCTGTCCACAAAAAAAAAATCCCCTATTGTGATTTATGAAAGAAACTTTGGCTTTTGAACAATATATGAGAAAGTAATAACAGTTTTAATTGGGCAAACTATTTCTTTTAAAAACCCGTAGCATGTGTTTCTGTATCATTCGGTTTAATCAGATGTGTGGCAGTAAGGTGAAATGGAAACAAGCTATTATTCCATTTAAATCTTAGTTAAAAAATGTTTTATTTTAACCACACACAATAAAAAAAATCATGGGTAGCCCCATCCACTGTGAAATTGTATTGGTCTAAAATCCCACTCAACATTACTTTATAATAAACACTAAATATATTCTCATTGACTGTTATTGTACATGATGTGACAGAAATTTCATGTTCACTGTGGATGGACAAATAATTTTTTTTGTCTTTCTGGTCACACTGGGTCTGGTTATGACACTATGTAAGCCACTTAGGATAAAAACATCCTTTATTTTAGTTAACATGCACAGTTTTATTCAAAAATACCAGTCCTAGGAATTTGCCTGCATTTTGAAAGCCTATTCCAGCAAATTACAGAACCACATTTATGATTGTGATCAGAGGAAGGGAACACGCTCCCTAAGTCTCAAGACTTTGCATGCAACCCACAGATTTCTTTTATAATGCTTGTATTGTGGCTCTGGAGAGCGGCAGTGGAAAGAGAAAAACATAAAGAAATATGCAAGCGCAGGCGACTGATCGCGCGCATGCCTAATTCCCTCAGTCATGCTTTTGATTGGTGGAGGACAGGCAGATCCGCAGGGTGTCAAAGAGAAACAGACACACATACAGATACACACAAGCGACGCATTAGCGTTTTACACCAATTAAACTATTTCTTGAAAATATGCCCCATGTGTGACCTCTCAGTCAGATGTGTGGATTAAGTGCTATCATCACAGTGGATCAAAACAGACGAGGGCTGAGAAAGACAGATGTGAACAAAGCAGTTGGGGCAACAAAAAAACACAGCTAGGCTTTTAAAATGGCCCCACTTTCCAAAGAGGCATTAACATAATCGGCGTCAGACTCCAGTGTCAAATCAATCCAACTGGGCTGAGAAACCTCATTACCTGACAGTGGAGAGGTAAGGGAGTTATCTGGTGTGTGTGTGTCAGGGCTGTACAAAACCAACATTTCAGTTGGTTTTATTTTATTTTTATTAAGATGCAATATGTAACTTTTGCCTCTCTATATCTTTGTTCAAAACATGTTATTTTCCTAATGTAGATGACAAGTTTAGGTTTTGACTTAAGGAAGAAAGACCAAGCTACAAGCCGATACCATTCTAGCACCCACACATGCGATTTAGTAGCCGGATCTTCTTCCTTCTGTTTACAGGCGTGACGTAACCACAAGTCAAACTGATATTTCCCGTGAAATCAGACCCGGCAGCTGAAATTATAAATCATTATTATAAACTTACCATTGTGAATCAGGGTAAGACAAGGAGACAGCTGTCAACACTGATCTGTAATGTACTTGCTGATAGGATATTTTAAATTTAAACAAGTGTTTACAATTTTAAACTCATTTTTTATTCAAACATTTAGGATTATTTTAATTCCTTTATTAATTTAAAGAAAAAATAGAATTACCATTTTGAAATATTTGACACCATATAATACCACATTGTCTACTTTATAGTTACATTTGTCAAAAAAATGATACCGACAAGTAAAAGATTGACCAAGAAGTGCACTAGACTGCTGAAGTGAGGCGTCATATTGCAGAGAGTGTTCTTATAAGAGCATGCAAGCAAATATAAACAGGTGAAAGTAGCCGTCTGTAGGTCAGACAGACAACACTTGTGTATTGATTAAGGCTGGTACTTGAAACACTGGTATCATATTTTATTTCATCATAGCATCCACTTGAAACTAAAGTACTGTGAAGTACTATAATGTGTCTACATACAGAGAGAATTGTTATTGTATCTAAATGATAAATAGGATGTTTCTTAAGACCATGTGATTCTGCAATTTCATTGATAGGCAAGAAAGAGGTTTGTCTGCTATAATTAGAGGGGTTTAGTTTGTCACAGTGCACACTGGCAATGCCATGTAAAGAAGGTTCCAGAAAGGAAATATATGAAAATAACTATAAACATAACTAGTATTTTTATATATTTATATTATTGTTAAATAATTGCATTTTCTTGCTGACTATTTTTAAAGTTTAAGGTTTTAAAAAATAATCATGATAATTTTCATAAGATGTCAAAGTTACTTTGAGGTCAAACTAACCCCAACAGGATCAACACATAGATTCATTCATATAAGACCAGACTTTCAGATTTCAGTCAGTTGACAGTTTACAGTCAGTTCTTCAGTCAGAGAAATTCAGTGAACAGTGGCTGGACCGCCACTAAAATGTACAGGGCTCTGGACCAAAGGAGTATGAGCTAATAGAATTTACGCCCCTCTCATTTTCAGTTGGCGATTTTTAGTATATGCCACATCACAATAAAAATACTATACCTAAAACAATTCCAAACAGTGCAAATTATTGACATTGACAAATAAAAACATTTTGGTGCAGTATCCTGCCTTTTCCATTTGCTAATTTCTGTTATTAGTAATGAGTTATTGTGTGAAGATATGTGATAACAAAATGTTATAATTTGTCAACATCTCAGTGTCTTATACAATACATTATTATCTATAAAAACAAAAAGTCTAACATCTTTAACAACTTCATGATCATCTGTAGAGATGTTTCACATACTGTATTCTTCTGTTTCAAAGAAATTGATTTTGCCACAGCAGCATAAAAAATAAGAATTAAGCTACTAAAGGCTTCACATTTGAAAAAACCTGAAACTTTTACAATTCACAATTTGTCTCCTGCCATAAATGACATTATAAAAAGATTAAAATTGTTCTTGACTTTTTGTTCTCCCGTTTTTTTATTTTTTTTCCATAATGCAACATGCAAGGGTTGTCCTTTCCATGACCCCACTTGCAATTGTGTCACAATCTAGCTAAGGGCGGGTCACATTGCGGCCACTTTGGTCCAATCATATGTGCTGAGACAGACTCCGCCCCTCTGTCATGTCGCCACAACGCCATTGCTGTTGACGATCGGAGCACGCTCTGAAACGTTAGCATCACTAATGGTGGCAAAGCGCTACACACAATCCACTTTTAAGTTTACGCTCATTCAATAATGCATTGTTCTTGCCAAACTTGTCAATTTCGCATGAAGGTCGACTCATTTTGAATGTCTTTCTCTTGCCTTCTTTGTTCTTTGTTTCCTGACGGCTTACTGTGTTTACAGGTCACAACAGTAGAAAAAGATAAAGCAGATACGAGGCGTAATGAGGTGACACTTTCTGAACACAAAAACACCTCCCACTCTAATTCACACAGCTGCAACAATGTTAATACACAATCCTAAAGCCCCCACTGTTATTGCCTTTGTCTGGCTGTCACTTACTGTTACAAAAACAAAAATCACGTTTTTTCCGGCACAGATCAAAAAAGATGAAGGTTGTGGTAGCTGGGCCACCTGGTCACAGGAGATTTATTTTTTCTTCCCAATTATGAACCATACTTTGACCTTGTAGTAAGCATTGTTATAAAATAACAGTATAATAATAATGTTTTTGAAGATAAGCTACTAAATAATAGGTTCCTATATTATACCTTTTAACACAATAGGCTTTTATCTCCACCTTCAATATTCTGTAGTAAGATTATAGTTTTTCTAGTTACATTGACGTAATCAGTTATGTAGATTTTAGGGCACAATGTAAAGAAATTTGTTTGGTTTTACAATCTTAATCACCTCATGCAGCTGTAGAACAGAGTTTGTGATAACTGACATTGTTAGCAGACTAGCAGACAAATGTAGTAATGTGGCATATAGCCCCTTTAATTATAGCAGGTCTGTGCAATGTTGCAGTATTATCTTCTATTACACTGAAAGCACTTAATCCTGAACAAGGTCACACAAGCTTACATGCAAACGACAAAAGTAAAGTCATAAAAGAAAAAAATATTTGTGGGAAAAAATAAGTTGGCTGTTACAATCTAAGCAAAACTAGCATGTTTATTTTAGAACTAAACAAAACTTAAAAGACTCAGGTCAGGTGAGAACAATCCGTTTGAGAACAAACTATGGCAGAGAAACCAAAACCACAGTCTCTCTTTTTTGAAAATAAAACATGAAAATGATTTTTGAATATATATTATTATACAATATATGAGTATATTCAGATAAGGATAAGCATATTATAATTAATATATTAATATTTGGCAAAGGATGTAAAGACTAAATATAAAAATAATTTTTACATGTACTCATCTTAAACTTTTTAACCAACTTTTATAAATATCTGATATTTTAGTCATTTTTTAACACATTTATTAAATTAA
>JAZGTK010016404.1:0-12750 GCA_036877625.1 Ambastaia sidthimunki
TGCATGTATTTAATGGCATGTCCTAATTCATCTGACTTATTTATTCACACTTCACCTGAACTTCTGAATGGGCGTCTGCTTCTCTCTGGTGGTGGCCACGTGTCCAGAGTAGTAGAGGGGAAAGGACAGAATGTTCCAGTTGGTGCTGAACCAGGTGATAAAAAATGGACAGGAAAAGGACTTAAACGTGAGCTGGACCACCTGTGTTGTGCCCACCCAGGACGAGGAGACACACAGAACCACCAGCAGGCCGCCCAGCACCTTCAGGACTGTGTTAGCACAGGTCTGATATGCGGTTGGGTCTCCACTTGTTTCACTGACTGGAGTCTCTGCACGTGAGTCTGACCCTTCATCTCCTGCAACAGAGAGATCTGTATATTTATTACACATATTTATTTACTCATTATACCTCATTGTATTCTCAGTAACACAATATCATCACAGTGCATGTGAGGTGAGCAGCAATTTGAAATTCTATAATGTAATGATTATTATATGACACTCCTATAAGCAATTCTTAAGTCACGTGTATGGATATAAACTCCATATTAGACTGTATAGGAGTAGAAAGTGTAGTGTAGAACATACAGTACTGTACACAGTCTTAAGCATATTAGATGCTTCACAAAAACACAGTTTTTAAAATGTTTATTAATACCTTTTGCTTTAGAAAATAAAGACAATAAAAATGATTGTTCAAAAAAATTATTATTCAAATATTAGCATTTTTGAAGCATGAAATGTAACCAGATCAGTTTTTTATGACAGACTCCATCCTTTTTGTAAATTATAATACATGAATTCTAAGTAAACTTGAATAAAGTTTGTTGTATTTTATATAAACATTTTGTTTTGAGCAATGTAACATGTTGTATGGGTTCTGATGAGTATGTACTTTGCTGGTGATGACAGAAATCTCCATACTTTAAAATCTAGATGTCAATATTGAGACATACAGTACTACTACATC
This sequence comes from Ambastaia sidthimunki, assembly GCA_036877625.1. NCBI lineage: Eukaryota > Metazoa > Chordata > Actinopteri > Cypriniformes > Botiidae > Ambastaia > Ambastaia sidthimunki. Next base: position 971 of record JAZGTK010016404.1, read on the forward strand.
ATATAATAATTTCTGATACCATAGATGCCCTTGTTACATCTTGTTTTTGTCTATCTACGTTTTACCATCTAGTTAAATTATTTTTCTAAAAACTCATTATTACTTATGATTGATGAAACCTCTGCATTTTTCTCCTCTTCTTTTGCACTCAGGGTTTTGCAATACCACTTTGAAAATTTTGAAAAATGCATGTTGGCATTTTGGCCATCATGGCCATGCCTGCTATGCCCCAATATACCATCTAGGCCCATTGATGGCCATTCAGAAGCAGCTATGATTAAATAAAATTGTCTGCAAGCAATGTACTTTATATGCTGCCAGTGTATGTTTTGGAGGCCTGTTAAAAGCACAATGTTTGTCCCAGTCTGCTGCCTTTGATGTCACAGCTCAGAATAGTGGCCAGTGAAGGGCTTGGAGACTGTACATGGTTTTGTAGTGCCATCAGAAAATCAACATTGTCAAGACACTATTTTACTTGTTGCTCAGATTGATCTCGATGTTTTTCCATGAGCAAAAATGCCTTTTCACTATCAATTTCTTTCGCTATTTTTCTTTTCATCTGTCTTTCTCTATTTCTCTTTCTATATTTGATCTATATCTACATTTCTATATATTTTAATTTACATCATTTCTAATTTTATTTTCCCCCAAAACTAATCTTTAAACTTGTGTTGTGTTTCAGTCTTACGTTTGCTCCAATATAAGAGAAGAAGATGCTAATTATGAGCTTTGCTGATGTGTTTTCTCATGAGAAATTCACTGTTTTGTAGTGCTGCTGGTATCTCTGTATGGTATGTAGAGATGTATTGATCGGTACTGCAGCTGTCAGTGTCAGTTACCTGCAGGTGAAGCACTAATGCTGCTGTTTAAAAATGCCTATGCTGCACAGTCAAGCCTCTGTCAGAAATAGCTCCACAGGGTCATGGAGAAGCACAGAGATCATTCAGATCTGACACGCATAGTGACATACACACAGAAACCTCACACCATTGGAAGTCCACACAGACATCGGCCAATCAAAACACATCTTTCCGGTTATTAGTCATGACCTGCTTCATTGCAGCTGCATTCAATAGTATTGTAAAAAATACACCTCAGTATACATACCTCAGAAAATCAGGAAGTAACTAGCTATAAACGGCAACATTAACTAACATAAGTTTAAGTTAAGTTTAATATAGTTTTTAACATCAATGTAGTTATCATAGCCAGTTTTATTAGCTAGAACAGATAGCAGCGCTGTGTGGCAGATTGATGGGGTGACTGAACAGAGGAAAATAGTGCCAGTATCAGAAAGCCAAGATCCGTTATGCTGTAGACTCAGAGTGATCAATTTACACCAGGCCAGGAATAAAAGATGACATGCACTGGCTCATGGTCACTAACTTGCAGTTTGCTGGGTCAGCAAGCACAGCTACACACACCCACACAAACACACACACACACCCTTTGTCTCACAAAGCCACTTTCCTGTTGTAATCTTGTTCTTTATAAAGCTCACACGGATTGAAACACAGAGTGTGATACTTTAAATTTGATCTTTCATAAGGTCAATGCTGGTCAATGTTAGATGAAGGTTTTGTGTTCTAGGTTATGGAAAATGCACCAAATACTTCCATATACTGACATATATTGTACCTTATCAATCTCTGAACTAAAAGTACCCTAAATTAAATTTTTGATGAATATATTGTAGTTAATACACCAGGTAAAATTAAATGCACCAGGCAAACTGGGTTTTGTACTGAAGAGAATAACTGTTAAAATAAAGAAGAGAATGTATTTTAATTTGAATAGTTATGATGTAACTCCAGTGCATTTTGCAGCTGATGATAAATGTTATTCAGGTCTTTTTGTGAATACGTTTAGCAGGAGTGCTAAGCTTGTGTGACTGTTTAGTCATTCAGACCAGCAGCATGAGAAAAAGTTCTTTGAATACTTGTGCAAACACTAAACAACACACTGACCTCATTTTGTATTATGGATGTCTGTATTCATGTTTTACCTTTCAGATAAAACTGTACATAAATTTAAGTTGTTTAAACAGCCTAAATTAAATTCTGCAACATACCAAACATTCTGTCAAAATGCATTAGGCCAAACTCCAAAGCCACAAAACTGTTTAGTGTAATAAATCATTATCTGATTTCACTGCAAGACTGTATTAAGCTACTTCTACACCACAAAGCTGCCTGTTTTTCTTCTGCTACAAGAAACATCCACACAGATCAGACATGATCGCCACCAGGTCCCCATATAGTGACAGCCAACAGGACTTTGATTACATCTGTAAAGGTCATGCATATATAATTTACTTACACAAAATGCAATGAGTTTATATAGTAAACAGTTTTTATTTACAATCATTTTAGATTTAGTGGTAGTAATAGTTATAGTTAGTAATAGTTAGTGTATCTGCAGCAAGTTTATTATTATTAACCTTCTGTGAAACTGGTTTTCAGTGTTTACTAATAGAGAAAAGATGTGCTTGTTTTTTCAACTGCAGACTAATTGGTTCTTTTTCTGTGAGGAATATATAAATAAACATCTTTTCAATAACACTGTGTACCCCGCCAAACAAACAGAACATTTATATTTCAATGTGATTTAACTGAGGTAAATGACAGATATTAACTATGCTGTCTGTTATAAAGTGAACCTCTGTACATGAATGTTTATGGTATTGATTTAAAAAATGAACATGCTGTTGGTTCACTAAACCTACAAATATTGTAAAAGACCAGCAGTGAAAGAAATGAAATAAAATTAAATGAATTTGAGGCTGTAAAAACGAATTTGAGGTTGCAAAAACTAAACTAACACTATAAAAGCACTATAATACAAACAAAAGCAAAAATAAAATGACAATTGTGACTTTATATTGAGTGTTATATTACAGCCCCCCCACCCCCAACTACAGGCAGCGGGCATCTGAACAGAGTGCATGACAGTTTCTTATGTAAGTGATATATAAGGTACCAGATTTCTAAATTTGATGACATCACATACAGGAAGTGGTTAAAGCACAGTGGTTTGCTAGAAATGTTTAAAAGCAAATTTATTGCACTTTTTATTATTAACAGATCATGCAGTATACCGTTACAAATTTGACTGAATACCTTTTTGTACTTTTTAATTTTTGTAGTAAATGACTATGTTTCATGAAACATATTTACACACCAATAAAACTAACTGAAATTAAAAAACGAAATACAAAACAATAAAAAAATGAAGATGGTTTACTAGTTTTTTAACACAGTAGCAGCAGAACACAACTCAACTCACATGATGCTTTTCTAAACCTTCCTGACAACTTTTTAGATATATTTTTAGCTGAGAAAGGGCCCCCACAGTGCACACCCACACTGACAGACATTTTATATCCTCTGGACAGCTTGGCTGAATAGCTTAACAACCTGAGAAACCCAACACAATTACCCAACCGCAGGTCCACAATGTGGAGGCACAGAAATGTTACATCATTGGTGAATCCCTGATTTACCACGCCTACATATTTCACAGTGCTGCGCAAAATACTACTGTCATTTTACAGCAAAGAGATTCATCAACATTACATAACAAAACTTCTGAACAAGTTTAAACTTGTTTGCGGGAGAAAAACATCAAATTTCTGAAGAACTTTCTTAAAAGTGTAACACACCCTTGTTGATGTTGAGCAGGTACATTGTATTACATATTTTAAATACCTTTATGACATCCTGATTGCTTTCAACTCAGTAAAAACTGACAGAATAATTCAGGTATAAATATGAATGAAACAAGAAAATCAGTGCAACTTAAAAAGCCTAGTGCAACATCCTAAACCTGCAGACCAAGAGGTGGATCTGACACTTACAGTCAATGTAACCTATATTGTTTGTGTTAAATTACCGGCTTGTCACAATCCCACAATGCAACTGTGTGTTGCACTGTGCTTCAACCACAGTCTATATTGTAAAGCATTCGCTAAATAACTCTGGTCTGTCTGAAATCTGAAAAAACATCCCAATGGACTGTTTTGTGGTTAAACAAATCACAAAGCCATCCACATACTGTAGAACACTATCATCATGTAACTTTCTCAAATCACGTTTTTATTTAGAAATTATTTTAAGAATTAAAGTATGAAAATTAAAGTATGAAAATAGACAACAAACACAGGAGGGAATATTGTCCTGTTTGTTTTGGATATTTATTGACAAAAAAAACACCACAGTAGAGCAATGTGGCTGTATCGTACTTAAATAAACAAACAGTACGTTGTTAAATAAAATGTAATTTAATGCTGGAAATGTAATCTGAACTGCTGAAGCGACACTCCAGTTTCAATTTCAGTTGATCGACTGCAAAAACGCAAAGCCTGTAAAAATGATCACACTCATGAATTTCACATCACACACACTCACGCACATACCACAGACTGATTTTAAATAAAACTTATCACAGATTAACTTTAAATAAACCCTAACTGCTACAAGAAAACTTTTCACATTTTAAGAATTGAAAAAAAAAAACACTTCAATGCTGAATTTTTTTCTTCTTTCTTTGAAGGATGTCTCCAAAAAAAGGTTCCACACACATCACACATTAAGTACCTTCAGAGATGGGGCAGGTGAGCACCTGGGTGCTATACGAGCTGAGAGGGGCCACTCTGGCCGAGTGTTTCTTCATTCTCTCCTCCTTTTTGGGGGTCCTGAATTTGTAAAGTGTGTTTGTGAGCAGCACGGCTCAACTCATCCGACAAACCCACTTCATTCCTACGCGCATCTCTGCCATCACCCCCACAGCTCCTCTTTCATTCTTCTTGATATCTTCTGATCTCTGGCTTTAACGTCTCTTCTTCTGACAACTGACTAACTTTTGTCTTCCTCTCTCTCTCTCTCTCTCTCTCTCTCACTCCTGGAGAGTCACATGTAATCACAGAGTCGTGTAGTTGTGGCTCTACAGTAGATGTTGCACTGTCATGCTGGTATCCTGCGTCTCCTAGGGAGACTGAGATTCAAGTGTGTGCGGAATGCAATCAGCCCCTTCATCCCTCTCTCTGTTTCTCTCTTTCTCTCTCTCTCTGTCCCCGCCTCTCGTTTGCTATGAGTATCCTTTGCTGTGTTTGGAAGGTAACCAAGCAGCTCGGGCTAATTATGCTGCATTGGCCCCTTTGTCTCTCTCTCTTCCTCTATCTCTTTTTCCTTTTTGCCAGTCACTTCCATCCTTTTTCCACCCACATCCACTTCCTTGCCACCTCCAGTTGCTTGATTGTGTGCTGACGATAAGAGTGATCTAGTAGATCTAAGAATAAAAAAGTATCTTTTCTGTTTCTATTTTTTCCTTCTATCTCTGCGTGTCCAATCACGGTTTCTTCCTTCATCAGCACTTGTGCTCCACCTGAAAGCCCTTCACTGCCCGCTTTAGCAGAGGTCTTGTCTTGCTATCTGAGTCTCTGTAGTGTTATGCTAATTAAACCGAGCACATAGCCCTGTGGGACTCCACAAAACAAGTCTCATCTTTGAAAATTCAGACCGTTCCTGGATCAAACAATCTAATGTCTGCTCCCAACCACTTGAGGAGTCCAAAACGTTGTGCTAAGTCATAAGATGGATGTCTGAGATTTTTTTAAAATCAGGTTGCTAATATCACAAATTGTATTGTCAATATTTTCATATGTTATTATTAATCTTTATGATTTCTTTTGTGGAATGCAAAATGAGAAACATTGAAGAACAGTCATGCTGCTCTGTTCTCTACTGCAAGTGAACAGTGATAAGAAGCAGCAAACTGACAAAATTAAAGTTGTTTAGGCTATTTACAATGCATTCTTTCATCTGGAAAATAGAAGTTTGCTAAAAAAAAATCTTCTTTTGTGTAAAACAGAAATGAATATGGAATGATTTAAACCTTTTAAAGTTGCTACATAAAAAGGGGATTAACTAAAAGTCTAAGACTAAAGTCTTCACAGGGAAGAACAGCCTGTAGCAAATACTGAGCGGAGGCCTGTCTGGCCAGAGCCTCCATTACACGCTGCCTCTCTTTGTGGTTTTCATGGCCTTGCATTTAATACATCTCAACGATGTTTGTTCCAGTTGCCCCAGCCACACACTCAATTACATATGAAACACTCACACACACACTGACTCCAACATCTGCTTTCTCTAGCGTCATAGTACAAAGCCTCACAAAATAAAGCTTTCTCTCTCATTCATTCATGTTATCTTTATTTAACGCCGCATACACAAACACACGCTGCCTCTTGTAATGGACTGGAGTCTACTGCATACTCCTGAACTCGAGGCTTGTTTGCGTAGCCAGATATACTCATTATACTGGCAAATTCGCCTTTGCTTTTGAAGAAGAGTCAGATTGCTGGAACGAGCTTGTAGCGTGTCATCTGAAGGCAGTTCTGACCGTACTGTGCCAGGAAATGTACCTCACTAGAGTTTCAGCAAGCTCTCTTTATTCCTGCTGGAACACACACACAGACACTTCCACCCACACAAAGTGCCACTATTTACTCAAGTGAGCGTTCTGTTTCTCACTACTACATCCACAATACTGCTGCAGTGTGTAATGGGCTACTTTATATATACTCAGAACAGGTAGAGTTTGGTCAGATCAAACAGGGCTGAACACATGGTTCTGTTACTTACAAATAGATTAGACACTGTTTCCTTTGACCAAAAAACACTGGTTTGAGAGTTGAGTGTGAAATACAAGACAGTAGCCTCCAAAAGCAAAAAGAATGTGGACGCAGGCCACAATTAAAATGCATTAATTTTATTGCAGTAAATAATTGCAATTATTGCAGTAAACAAATTGCTGAATTAATTTTCTTGAATTATGTTTGCAATTTCTTTTAACCTTTAAATTGGCTGGTCTCAAGGTAACAGTTAGTGTTTGTTTAAAGTCAGTTTGGTGTCCTAGCAGCATTGTCACAGACTTATTTAATCACATTATTCACTAACATTTCAAGAAACATTTAAAAAACAATGTTGGCTTTTTGGTAAAAAATGGCTTTTTGGTAAGAAAAAAGTTTGTTTTTTTGTTTTTTAAAAAGCCACCTTTTCTACCTTTAGAAATTTAGTGTGTCTGAAGTGACCAAAACAGTTTAATATTTTTCAGTTGTTTTATTTAAGGTAATCATGAATTGTATGAACATGTGTCTTGCCATCTACAATAATACTGCATGTGTGACTCTCTGTTTCGCCTGAGTTTGCATTCAATCACATTAATATTTTTGTTGTGTTAACGGAACAAACACTAGACCCTTCACGTCTGGTGACTCCTGAGATAAAATAAACCCCAGCGGCACACAGAGAGAGAGAGAGAGAGACAGAGAGAGAGAGAGAGAGAGAGAGAGAGTCCCATGAAAGACAGATTATAACAGTTTTGCAGCTATAGTACAATCTCATATTACCAATATTTGATGAATCTGGCGGCAAATCTCCATTTTATAATGCCAAAAGAAAAATTAAGCCACAACCCTTTTAATGATTTCATTTTCTTTCTCCTGCTGATGAATTAATTATAAATTGAGGCTTCTGAACCATATTTCAAATCCAGTGAGCTATAAAGGGCATTCACTCTCCAGGCCCAATGCTCTGACCCTTCTATACTGAAAATAAATAGCACGCACATATTCAGGGTGGTCTCACATTTTCGACCCCTCTTTCTCAAACAGACACCTGCCATTTGAAATGGCTGTTGTTTCGTTCCAATGCCCCGCCCCCTCTCCTCATGCGTCCTGCCATAGCAACGCCTGGCCCTTCTGTTCCACCATTCAGCACCTTTGTCATTCAGATCAGTGCCATGATGCTCTACCATTATGCACAGACCTGCTGCGTCCTTTATGCACGTCTATTAGCAGAGATGAGAGCAAGATGGAAACAGAGCACCCACACTCCACAAGTGCCACAAGTACTTCATATCCACTTCGTCAAAACCCCAAAAAACCCAACAAGAGTGAAGGAGCTGCGTGATTAGCATAAAGATAAATTTTGTGGCCTTTATCGCTACAGGTGTATTTGCAATACTAGAGGTCAGTCTTTTGGATGGCACCTGGTCCTCCTATTTATAAAACAACAACTGGAGTGACTTCATAGTTTAAATGTTCAGACAGTCAACACTGTCATGATGTGGAATGCACTGTTGCACAACAGCTGAAGTTTGATTGGTTAGCGTCATCCAGTACTGACTCATACAATAACTACACCATTATACAGACAAATGCTTATTTCTCCGTTGGCGACTTTTCAAAAGCAGCACACAAACTGATCATCAAATGTTTTGCCAATGTGACCAATTATTTAAGAGGGTTCCAAAAAGCTACTTCTGTTTTGTCAGTCTGTTGTCTTTGACATCACAGCTTAAGATAGTTGATGGTGAAGGGCTTTGGGGGCAGGGCCATAGATGTTCTTGTGCTGCTATGAGCTAATCATTGTCATCATATCAGGTCATTATTTATATGAAGCCTCACATAGGTTAGTCACACAGCATTTATAGCTTTAGTGTAGGTTCACTCAGATCAGTGCAGGGAACCAAATGCCGACAGGCTGTGTACTTACGGGGGTCACACGCCAGACAAGCAACTGCCATTGGGGTAAATGGAAATAGTAATGGATAACTTTAGGTTTATACACTTCTCTGGTAAAATGAGAAGGGTGACATCTCGTGGCCATGCAGAGCGACTGTATCTTTTCTCTGTCAGAATAGTTAGTAAAACGGAATAGTGGCTTATTCAGCATAGCACATTTAACGTAGAATAGTTTGAAGCAACAATGAATTCAATGCAAAGTTAAATCCACAAATTAACATTTCATATAATCATACACATGATTACACTATCCTGTCTGTTCTGTCTGTATGTGATGAACAACTTGGTCAGGCGGTAATTGTGCTAAATGACCAGATGGGGGCAGCATAGTAGTGCGCATTGTACCCATGGCCGATTGCCAGGTATATGTTTATGCTGGTCTTGCAAAATATGAACACTGTTTCTTTACTTTATTCACAACCCCAGCTATTACAACCAATTCAGCAATGCTGGTATGAGATTTACAACAGCCCATAACACTAGTTTTAAAAATCTGTGAGCTAAGCTTTAAACAGTGTTTACCATGAAGATAAATTATGTGGTATAATAGCAAGTCTGTCAGCTCTTCAAAAAAGCCTTTCAAAACATTTCTCAAATCATCAATAATGCTGTTGTAATATGTCTGATAAAGTCAACAAGTGTAAGAACTTTTTAAAATAGGTGTGACAAAAAGAAAACATTTAAAAGGCTTGCGGTTTCCACAAAGCATGCAGTTAATGTAATATGACATTTAATACCGTCTGCTGGAATTCAGTCAGAACATTACTTATTTGGGTCAATGATTCCTATTCTTAAGTCGTTGATGCTTCCTTGTGAGGCCACAGTTGAAGGTGCCTGTCTGGCTAAGTAGATGAGAATAGTCCCATTAGGCCGGTTGCTAAAAATAGCTCTCAAGGCGAGGTGGTCTGTGGAGAATTGGGGGGGTGGATATGCATAATATGTACTGCAATCAGAGCCCCACTGCAGATATGTCTTCATCAGGTTATACTGAAGCAGACATCTCTATAGCAGACAGGTCAAAAGCAACTCATAGGCTGATGCTTCTACCTCAGTGATATTAGCAGGTTATTTCTGACACTCTAATGGATACAAATATTTTGTTCTTATTTAGCTGGGCTTAAAGGGCGTTTCAGCTAATTAGCAAGATTTCCAAACAGTTCCAAAAAACAACCAAAGCACGAGCATTAGAAGCTCATAAGAAGTCAAAAGCTGCAATAGTTATTTCAGCCAGACTGATCAGATGCACTTACACCCCACTGGTATGATGAGGGCTGGTTAATGGGTCCTGGGAATTGTGGGACTCATTCATTCACAGTACACTGCTCAGCCTCCATAATACACTCCTATTGCACATTTTAATGCAATCCCTCACTTTACTTTTATAAAACACCTTTCTTATTCTTATTGTAAATGATTCACCAGTTTATATCAAAGAATAAAGATGCTTGTAAACATTTTTATCAAAATGTAGATACGTGCTTTATCTCTGAAAGCAGCATCGTTTTAACCTGCGAGAAATAATGTTACCAATAGTGAAAAAGCTGTTTTTAATCTAATGCATTAATTAATGCAACAATGCAATATTCCAAAATATTGCCTATAGTTAATGCAGTTTAGTTTATATAGTTTACTTTAGTAGTTTATAATAGCTTGCAATTAAGTTTTCAAAAAAGAAACATTACTATTGATAGTGGTAGCACTCAGTGTAGAGAGTTGCTCTTGAAAAATTGAATAATTATATAATTGACAGTATAAAAGAAAACAAAACAAATATTAGGAAATATAAAATCAAATAATATGTAAGGCACATTTTTATGTAAAACTGTCCAACAGCGACACTTGTGTTAACTTGAAAAAAAACTAAAGATACTTAAAATAATGATCTTCAAGCTGGTTATTAGTTACCAATCAAATCTTATTAATTAATAAATAAATTAACAGTAAAAGTTTTAAGCAATGGAAAAAATAAGCAATGAGCCTTTGATGTGAGTTGTTTTTAATAAAGTATGTTATATTAAACATACAGTAGTAAAATATTACTAGTGTTGCTTGCTTCTTGATATTCTAAAGTAAATTGTGTTTTTATATGTGATTAATCCATTTATGTATTTAATACAAGATTAAACAGAACTGGAACATCAATTTAAACTGAATTACAAAAATCATGAACAGAAAGATGGACTTCAGAAATCCAGTTCTACCAATTGCTGAATTGCCTTTATATTCCTATGTCAAAAATCTCACTGAAAAAGTGTCTATCAGAAGGGTTTTTCAGGTGGAAAGTGGGTCTTTTTTTCTGGTTAAAAATCTTGTTTCACTTGAAAGTAAATCAAACAATTACAGTAAAATGTTTTGAGATGAATTACATTATTTTAATCAGCATGACAACAAGAAACATGCAAAAAGCGCCCACATCTTACCTCTTCTGTTGCCTTAGATATAAAATACAAAATACATTATAATAAATGTATAAAATACATAAACAAATAATGTTTATTGCATGATTTGTCTAAGCAAATGTCTTTCTCCACTTATCCAGTCTATAATTTTTTAAGCATCAATTCTGGACTTAACAAAGTGTCAATAACAAAATGTACAGGCAGAGTTTCATGGGATATGTGGTGATTATAGTTAATAGTACTTTCACATTGTTCTCCCTGCCTGTCTGAATCTGACACTTTAATTCTCGACTCTAAGTGCTGACTCAGGTCTTAAGGCTGTGATAAGCATAGCTCACTTTCAGAGGAAACCGGTCACTGTGACACCTTCCCATAAAAACTACAATTTATCTGAGAAGCTTTTCTGTGTTTTAGAAAGAGTTTAAAGTGTAAAGTAAGGTGTAAGTAAATTTGATTCACGACTATAATAGCGAAAAAAGGCTCTTGTAAAAAAAAATAAGGTTTTCTTTAAGTAATTTAGAGAATTACTTGCTAAAAAGCTATTTGACTATTATTTGAATAGCTGTTTTGCTATGATTTTCTCAGGATTTTTCCACAAAACGTTGCAGATTCCTCCTGTCAGTATGTTGTTTTTTTGTCTTCATTTAATTGACATCTCTGGCACAGACCAATCTCTGAAACACTTAAACCACACAACAAGTAGGAAAGACAAATGTAGTGCACAGTTAACATTCCCATCTACAGTCCTTAGGGATGCAGAGAGAAACCACATACACACACAAACACGCACGTGCACA